>QFET01003599.1:0-14075 GCA_003316355.1 Tuber calosporum
ACTACTACGACCGACGCCCCCCGGAAGGTATTTTTTATCCCTCGAAAGGCGTTGGATTCGGCCAGCATTGGCTTCGACGGGAAATGACAACAGAGCCACGACGGAAGACGACAAAAGATCTGTGACGGGAAACGGCGGGAGAACCGCGATACGGGAACGGGAACGGCAGTGATACTGAAAACGGGTAACGGTGACAAAGAGCGACGACAAAAGTTACTCATGTGAGGTATTTGATTGAGCCTAAAGCTAGCGATCCAGACACGAATAGGGTGTGGTTGACACTCATGCGAGGTGTGTGACTAATATGGAAGTGACCCCTCACTCTGTCAGGAGATCGAGTGCTCACCTAGTGTGCACAGAGGGGGTTATTAAATAGAGCCTGACCCCCATTCCAGACAACCAGATGATACCGGTCCGCCCATTACTAGAGCAGTTTGGGGTGTAGGATTCCGACTCTCAAAGCCACAGGGTGCAGCGCTGACCAAGAGCCACACCCCTAGCCGCTAAATTCCACACCCACCATCAGCAAACAGGATCCCATACGTCCAGGCACATATCACGGAACGGACAGCGAAAACGAAAACGAGATGTCCACAGTACACGGGAAGCCCCAAAACTCCAAGAGACACCAAACGCCCGCAAAGGAATGCCCACAGGCCCCTCCACCGCGGGGACCCGTAAAGCGACCACTGCCTGATGAAGAACAGCGACAACGATTCGGAGAGAGGAGGGGACAGTTCCTTTCAGTTCATGCCAGGAGTGGACGCGGTAGGACACTCCAGAGTTCGATGAAGATAAACAACTCCGACTAGATAAAGAGAGTCCTCTTTCCCCTTCCCCTCAGGGGCGCACAGCCACCAAACACCCCTTCCCACTGGCCGGTGACCTCCATTCCCGATGCGGCAGGCCATGCATCTTAACATCCGTGTGGACTGTCCTTTCCCAGGATGCGACAGAGTCGGATAAGGGGATTAAGAGAAAGGGTAATCTTACGGCTCATGTGCGGAACAAGCATTAATCTTCCCTCTTCACACAGGCCGGTGACTATTATTATTAGAGCCTTATCATTGACGTCCATACCCGAGTATGTACTCGTCCCAGACAAGAAATATTTGAAAATAGGGATAGGATAGGGATTCGCGCATATCTGAGCGCCCATATAAACTTGCGACTCGTATTTTCGAATACTTATTGCCTGGGACGAGTACCCGGAAACTGGGGTTGTGGGTTCGTATGGGCGCTCAGATACCGATGGATGGTTTGCTATATATCTGCAAATTCCTTTCCGGGTACCGTACCTGTTTACTAGTTGTCAGTAAAGGGTGCCCGAAAACGGGATTAAAGAAATATATGGTAAAATGTCTGTGCGTGTCTGAGCGCTTATACAAACATACCGCCCTATTTTCTAGTACCTCTTACGAGGGACGAGTAAACCTGACGAAACGGTATCCAAAGAGATCGGCGGAACAGAGGGCGAACCAATCGTCGCCTGTCTGAGTGGGCTGTCCAGGTGGTTTGTGGCATCCTGTACTTGGCGATTCATAAAGCATTCGGTTGACACCTAACCATATGTTCAACAAATATCATTTACCACTTCAATATCGGCGCCACATCTGGGCCCTTGATATGTCCCATAGATGTACAGGGAAGCAAATACACCAGGGGTGTGGATTCTATCGCTCACCGTCATCCAATATCAGTCCGCTTAGGGAATCCACCAGACATCCCTTGATGCGTACTTGCTGTAGAGGTTCTATGGGTCCACCAGGGATTGGCAAGACCTAAAGGTATGTTCCGACCAGTGGGCGTCCTTTCACCCAACAAAGGCTAATATGGTATAGAGCATTTTAGACCATTGGATTAGTAGATATTTTGTTAAATTCGTGGTTTTATTCGTACTAAGTACAGGAAAATCCTGGCATTCACCCTGAGGTATGGCCTAAAAACCCCAATAACATAAGAAACTTCGCCTCCCCCATAAAATAACAAATAACAATAGAAACACTATCATAAACATCTAGTCATTAGCCGTAGGGCAAAAGTCAAAATCAGGACCTCAGGTCCTAGTCTCTCGTAAACGGAAAAATTCCCAACCTAACTGGAAAGTTCAACCTATTCTGTGTTAGAAAGGAAACAAAACCCTTCATCAAGGCTTTCCCTTTATCCCCTCTTTCCCATAGGGCTGAGCCTGGGCTTATGTCAAACATTCCCTGATCTACCCCTTCCTTTGGCCGAGCCAGGCCGGGGCAAACAGTAATCACATGTTCCAAGGTCTGAACTGACTGTAGACATATGTCATAAGTCGGATCTTGGTCCTGGCTGGACCAGCTTGCCTGCCCTCTTAGATAGCTCTTGTTCGATCTCATCTGGTGTATCCTACCGGCCTGTAATTTCGGAAGCGTCATGAAAGTCCAACAATCGCGGTACGGTTGTCGATATATATAGTACTCCGGGTATGCCTCCTGTACCCATCTCTTATGTACCTCTTTCCTAACTCACTCCCTGGCCTCGATATACGCATTCGCGGCGTCCTCTTGAACCATTGCCAGTCGGTTTGGCTTTACCGGAAAGGGCCTTGACTGATATATCCCAGCAGCCGTAGCCCCTATTTCATCAATCGGGAGGCGGACTTGAACCGAGGTGGTAGAAGTTGAGTCCCAAACCTTTGGGCGTAGACCGCCACTTCTGTCGAAAGCCTTCCTCCTATTCGTGGGGTATCTGTAGCTGTCTGGGAGCGGAAAACCCCCCTGGCAGAATCGCAGTTGCAATGTTATTCCCTGGAATGGCAGATATTATGCGGATTGCTGCCATTAGGGACGCTTGTAGTAGGTAGAGTCGGACCGGGGCTAAACACGCCTCTGCCGACAACGCCGTTAGGTTGGTAGAGAAGAAGGCATTGGTTATCCATCTGAGGACACGATTCCAAAACGTCTGCATCTTATTCATCATGTTGATGCTTGGGGTGAGGATATCTGCCCTGTATAGCATGGTTGGCAATAGGATGCCCTTGGCCAATCTTCTCGCTCCGTAGGGTGAGAGTCCTTTTCCCGGCATCGATAGTCTCTGAATTCAAAAGAAAGCGGCCTGTGTAAGCGCCAGCCTTTTCGTAAAATGTGTCGTTGTTTCTCCGTTATAGTCTAACCAAAAACCCAGCCATTTTACCACTCGCCCGGCCGGCTGTATAACGTGAGATTGAAAACTTATCGGGCACT
Organism: Tuber calosporum; assembly: GCA_003316355.1. Lineage (NCBI taxonomy): Eukaryota > Fungi > Ascomycota > Pezizomycetes > Pezizales > Tuberaceae > Tuber > Tuber calosporum. The sequence continues at coordinate 3,213 of QFET01003599.1, forward strand.
CAGAGACCTCTTGCCACTCTCTCGGCGTTCTCCAGTGCACCAGCTCTGTCTTGGCAATACTGAAGGAAAGGTCCAGATCCTCTGCTCGACTGTTGATCCTTTCCACCTCCCCCTCCAGCAAACGCGAATTTCGTTACCATGAATTGGACGCAACCGTAATCTGGAAGTCGTCCACATATGAAGTAGAAAAGCTCTCTTCTGGGTTATCTGCCGTGTGTAGACCACGAACATAACTCACAGAGAGGAGCGGGAACAGGGGGGAGCCTTGCGGGATCCCACGATCGATTCTATATTCCGTTCGTGAGCTGCCAGGATAGGCCAGTGTAACTTTTCGGAAAGCGACGAAATTCCGTATCCAAACGGTTATGTATGTTGGGACCTCCTGGTTTCCTTCGAGGATCCCCATGAGCTTCTTATGGTTAATGTTGTCAAAACCCCCTTTCACATCCAGGAAGACCGTTGAGACCTTCTTTCCGGCGAATTGACTCTCCTTGACCCTGTGTTTCAGTGATAAGACTGCATCTACTGTGGACCTCTGTGGCAGGCTTCCAGTCTGATTGATGCAATACATGTCCGGTTTATAAGCAATCGTCGTAAGGCGCCGATTGACTATTCGTTCCGCAATCTTTGAGAAAGTCTGCATTAGAGCAGTAACCCTGAAGCTTGAACATTCCCTGTAGTCACTCTTTCCCGGCTTTGGCAGGATTATGCCTATTGACCCTTTTAGGCATGGTGGGTGAATCCCCCATCTTAGGAGGTTGTCCACTAACAAGGGCAGTACGTTTTCGTTAAGCCGACTTATGTTTTTCCAAACCCCATATGGGACCTGATCTGGCCCAGGGGCTGACTTGTTGCTACACTTCTTCAAGGCCTCCCATACCTCAACCGGTGTGACCCTATCTGCCGAACGAAGTTCCCTACGGTACAGGGGTTTCGACGATATCGGGTCCTGATATTCCGGGAAAAAGTGGCTCCTGATAATTGCCACAGTGTCCTCTGGTGTATTACTATCTTTGCCAGATACTCTGTTCGGGATCCGTTGCTTGGTGAACTGATGCGCCGTCCAAACGTCGTTCTTCTTTGCTGAGGCTAAGAACTCATCCCAGTATTTCCGCTTCGCCTTCATAATTGCGGTCCTGTATGCTTTCCTCGTCTCAATCTTTTCCTTCACCCCGCTCCCGTCACGTCCAACACGCCGCGCAGCAGAGGTATAAACCCTTCTCATCTCGGTGATGTCTGGCGTCCACCACGCCTTTGACCACCTCGTTGGCCTCTTCATTGGGGCCCAGCCATTTACCATCTGTATCAACCTTGACAAGTTCTCCACGAAGGTCTTAACGGCTGTAGCTGGGTCATTCAGATTTTTGTATTCGTGATCGACATAATTTTTTATGGAAGATTCTATCCAGGGGGTGGGGACCCCTTTCTCGTCTCTCTATTTGATCTTGTCCCAGTCTGGAGAAGGAGTCGCCAGGTGTAAATCCTTCGAGTCCAGTTCTGTAAGTATGACTATGTGATCCGATCCTGTTTGTTGGTATAGGTTACTCCATCTCGATACCCTCGCTAACAAAGCTGAATTGGCTAGCGTGTAATCGGTGACCGAGGGTCGGTGTAACGTAGGATTGTCCGGGAATCTCGTGTAGACCCCAGGTGTATTCATAATCGTAAAACCCCTGTGCGCTGCTAGCCGCATAAAGTGCTCGCCCCGTCTACGTTCCCCTGATTCCATAGTTCGTAGCGGGTCAGTAAAGGTCGTATGTATGTTCAAATCACCGACCACAAGTGTCGGTTCGTTCGTTTCGATAAACAGTTGCTCAGGTGGTACTGTATGTCCCCCGTCGTTCCTGTTATAAATATTTATCAAGCCAAAGGAATGACAGTCGCCTAATAAAGGTCTCTCCTTTCCAAAAATTCTCAAGTACAAAATATCAAAAACCTTTGAAACCACAACAAAGGAAACACTAATCAGAGTCCTCAGTGCCACATAGGTACACACCCGTACCTTGGGTGAGGGTTAAAAAACACACTCGTAACCTGGGGCCCGGAGGGGTTGCCCATTATATAGTGGGGGGTCCTGTACATATACAAAGGAAACATTAAAACCTCTGACAATATGAAATAAGGAAAGAAACACACTATTGCTCCCTCGGCAATTGTGTTGTACAACATTTAATCTCCATCTGCTCTTTTCATTTGAATGCGCTGTTCCCGACATGCTGGCCCAACGGCCTAATTTATCGGGGTTGACACCTTCCTCGCCTAGTGGTGCGGCCCGGGAAGCCATTCTTGAGTCATAGTTCTCTTTTGCAGTCTCTTTCACCCTTATCCTCTCCGGGCAAGCCGGGTCTCGAGCCAAATGTTGGCCCTCGCAGGCGGCACATTTGCCAGGTGTCATCATGCAACAAGCTGGGATTGCCTTCCGTGACCCTCTGCAGGCCGGTTCGTGGCATCGATGTTCCTTTTCGGTGTGCTGTTGCGAGTAAATCGGGCACACGGGCAGATTCTTCTTGCAGCCTACCTGGGGGTGGCCATACTTGCAACAGCGGTGGCTTTGCATCGTTGCCGATGCCTGCTACATCACGTTCGACTGTTTGTATTTGCCCATAAAGAGGACCGATGGCGTAACTTTTGCCACTTCGTTTTCCGGAACCCGGATTATGATTGAAGTTGCCCTCTTTTCATCTGAGACGGCCCGGTCTGGTTTCAGAAATTTTGCCGTACCTATACCTATCTTATGGGTCGCCTTGAAAGCCTCTTTTACAGCCTTCTCCAAACTCTCGTTGTCTCTTGGGATTGCCGCAAGGGACACACCGTGCACGATTACGTCGATATCCGTAGGCGCCCTCCTAAAAGGCAGGAACTATGGACCCCCATCATCGATCGTCTTGTTCAGTGCTACCGTCAGCTTGTCTAGTTACCGGGTATATTGTCCCGAGTCTGTCCCAGCTGGGGCAGTCAAGGTGACCGTTCCGTTCGTCCTATTCGAGAACACCTATAAATTCGTTGGTGTCTTACATTCGCATTTTGTCAGGACTGTGGCGATAGCAACTGAGATCTTTCCTTCATCACTGGCTGGGTCAACTAATGGCCGTGCCACCTTCCTTGTCGCAAAGATCTTCCTCCTTGCTAGGCTAGTGGACGGGTTCTTCGGGAAAACTTCGCTTCCTCCCTTCTTCGAGCTCTGGTTCTGTTCCGGCTTCTCCTGCTTTTTCTGCTTCGGTGCCGGGGGGTTCGGTGGCGTTGGGCCTGCTTCTGCTTTTCTCTTGTTTCTAGCCGGTGTCTGTGTCTTAAATCGTGGTGGCGGCTTGGAAGCCACCGCGGCGTAACTTCGGGCTTCTGGTTGGTGTTGTCTTTTTAGGATCGTTTTCGTTCCTTTCTTAGGAGCCGCAGCCGGGCCCCTCGACAGGTCGTCAACCGTTCTGATGAGGTTCTGAGTCGTGGTTGTGAGCGTCTGCACCTGATGGGCAAGCGCCATAACCACTGTCATGATCGTATATTCCGAATCTGGGAACATATCGGTGTCGAAAGACGTGACATCCCTCGTGATCGGGTTGTTCTTTGGGGGTCCGTCGACCTTGAGATAGTTCATCACTATTTCCATAAGTTCCTTGGAGGCTGGGTCAGGGCCCTGGTCTTCCTTGCCCTCTGGGCTCGGTGTTGACGGCGCTGATGAGCCTTCCTCTGACTCAATGTCCATTTCCACGTCACGAGATGCCATGGCGTGACTCGGAAATGAATTGGGACTGTTTTTGAGTTCGTGTAACGTGACATATCAGATATCGCCACTTTTGAGGGGGGTTATTCTGGCACTTTTCCGGGGTGTTGAAAAAAGTGTAAATTTCAACTTTGCAGAAAATGCGCGGGAGGGAGCATGCATCGGAGTAGTAGAGATGATGCAGGAATTATAGGAATACGGGAAGGCGTTTAGGGAGTAGTGAAGGGGTTTAGGCTGAGAGGTGGGAGGGTAGCTATGGCGGGGGTCGCACTTCTACTTTTATATCCGTTCGCAGGGATTTGCATTCTCATAACGGACTATACCAAGGCTCTGGTTTCGGTCCAGGTTGTGTTTGCGCGGTATACAGGTCAGGGCGGCATGGAAGCACTATCCTCCCCGGATGAGGTCATTGCTCATCGTCTAGTAACACTTCATTCCTTCTTTGACGCCGAGTGATAGCCCGTGACCGCCCAATCCTGCCCGGCCAGCTGACTGGCAAAACCTAATAATATGAATCCACTCCCCTGGAGCCGCAATACATCGGTCCAGAGCAAATACGCCCGCGAAGCCTATTCGCGGTAATCCCGAGAGTACAAGGTACTGGCCTTAGCTCTCCACACAGACTAAAACCCACGTGAGGATCCCGGCACAACGGAAGCCCAGGTTCTCATTTACCCGTAGGACCCGAAGCCTGACCTATGGCACGCCGCGATCCCAGGATCCAAATTGACATTTTATCAATCAATCCATCAGGCAACGTTAACCTTGAACTAGGCGGAAGTTGGGCCACTAGGTGCAGTGTTCTCAACAGTCCAGTCCGTCTGTCTTTGGGGTAGGACGGGACGGACTACGGCATAGTCCATCCTTTTCGGGGGGGTAGGAGGGACTACGCCGGGGAAGATAAGGACTGGACGGACTGTAGGGGAATAGTCCTAGAGCTCAGATCTCCGGTACGAGCCCTAATAGAAATCATGTACTGCTAAACGAATAATTATAGTATCATGAAATATTACTCGCGCCGTCCAGTGCAGTCCCCCGGACGGCTGCGAACACTGGCTGGGCGAGTATGTTAAATCGCTGTGTCGCTTACCTAATACAAGCGCTAACCCAGATTGGCCGAAAAAACGCTGGGTGAGTATACGGAGATTTACTCACCCAGCACTCTTTTTGGCTCTCGTCCCTATTGGGCTCCTGTCTCTTGTCGCTTGCGCACCGGGAACCTCAATCTTTGGTCTTCTAATAGTAGAGCCCCCCACAGGCTTGAAGAAGTTACACTATGAGATCAAGCGTTGCCTATCATATTGGGAGACACCCGATTGTATATAGTAGGTAAAATGAAATATGCGTCGAGAAAGATGAATGTAGAATTTTATATTTCTAGAGGAACTGGAGGAATACACTAAGAATTGGGGGACGCAAAAACAGCGTTCAGCACCTTCTAGGCCAAGACGGGCTGGCCAATCCAGTCGCCTTTCTCGTCCATTTCCCAGACTAAAATCTTGCGAGACCCAACAACCAGGACAAGGTGAGCGTGAAACTCACGAGATCCAGTCAGCTCTCTAATCTCAGGGCTTAGTACATAGCTCTTCAATTGAGCGGTAACATCTTTTTCAATCCAATCACGGATTGTTCCCTTCTTGTATTCCTCCGACCCGTTAAACTTGAGTTTCAAAACCCCGTTAATATCAAGTTTGCTTAGAGCTTCAGCCTTCCCATACTGGCTGGGAGAGTCCCCAACATCTAGATAGTCAATTTTAACAGTCTTCCATTCTGTGACTATGCAATGGTCGGGCGACGTTATGACAAGATCAACCAGACCGCGATATCCGCTCGGCTACGCATCATGACGCTTTATTAGAAATGAGGAGTAAGGTGAGATGAAAATGGTGCGCTACATACCTTGCTAACCTTATACTCTACCTGTGGGTCCAGACCCGGGTTCTCGAGAATAACTATATGGAAGCTGTCCCGGTGCTGCTGCTCCGTCAAATCATATCCGCCGGGTTTGGTATCACGGGCCGCCATCAGTTTCCGATAGCCTGTTAGGGGGTCAATGATGTTGCCACGTAACGCCAAAAACCTGACAGCATCCTGCATAGACTCCAGCAAACCAAAGCGACGGAGAATAGTATCACCGAAGCGTGCTGCTGCGATGCGGTTTGGGATGGTGAGAAATTTGGACGGATTCTCTTTGTCGAACGTAAATGCTCCAAAGTACAGCAGTAAGGTATGCCAGGAAACCCCTTCGCCACCTCCGAGAGTCCTACTCTGGAGATCCTCAAGAGTGAATCTGTCAACCAACTTGGAATAAGGTATAAGGCGATACGGTGTTGTCCGATCGGGTGGGGGTGTGAGGGCATTTTGAAGATAAGTGACTGCGCTTGGTGAAGACGCAAAGGTCCTTAAGAACCGCGGTGACACTTCGGAGTTTGGAGGGCTTGCTACGGGGAAATCCTCTCCTGTCAAGACCGCCTATCACGATCGCGGTCAGCTCCTGGGGAAGCAGCGACAGGCAAACAATTTCAGGGAAGGTATCTAGCAACTTGCCTGAAGATATTCCAAGCTTGTATCCGTGTTGAACACAGGCTCGGACTTCCGGTAATTGCAGAAGTGATACCCATTGGCATATTTTGTTAACCTGGCGAGATGTTCCTCAACATCGGTTTTGGAATCGCAAATTCTCTCCAATGCTTCTTCAACTTCCGCTCGAGTCAACCCACAAAGTCCAGCTACGCCTTCTTTGAATGACATGTTCACCGAAATGTTGAACCCACTAGAACTGTTGGTCAAGGAAAGCGGAGAGATGCCGGTGATAAAGCATTTACGGATACCATAAGGTAAGCGCACCATACTTTTCACAGTAGCCCAGAAATCTTTGACAAGTGACGACGCATCGGATTCTTCCCAGGTTTGCGAATTGTGGGGATCCATATACTCGTTGGAGAAGGCGTCGTATTCGTCGGCTAGGAGGTAAATCTTGAGATGGTTAGCACGCCAACCCTGCCTAGTTACATGTTACCGGTGTTAAGAACCTGAACACATTGATCAAAAATTTGTATGGCAAATTATCTGTGCATATCTGAGCGCCCATACTGAATTCAGGCGCAAGTGTTCAGGTTCTTCATGCCGGTAACATGTAGGATTTATTCATGACTTACCCCTTTGACGTTGGCGAGATGATGCTTTGCATCTCCTCCATTCTTAACCTCCCGTAGAGTGCGGTCGACAATCTCGACGAGATTTGCCAAACTGTCAATTGCGTCTCCCCGGTTGATGTTTTCGGATATCAGCTGGCCCAAAGAGCCTCCGAGGAAGGGGTAATACACCCCATAGAATCGCTTTAAGCTCCTTATGATATTGGTGGCCAGTGCCTGGGCTGCCTCGTTCATATCTCGCGCGTGCCTTACTTCCGAAAAATCAAGGTTCAGGATCAGGTATTCGCCCGCCGTAACCTTGCTTTCCTTTACGTCCTTATCGACATCAAGATCCTATATTTCACAAAGTAAGCCACCAGCACAGCTGTAAAGGGAGTTTGAAATAAGACTAGCAAACCTTGAAGAGCTGATCATACAGAGCTCTGTATTGTGCACCATGAAAGTGCTCAAGCATGCTTAGAGTAAGTGATTTTCCGAACCGACGGGGTCGCAGGAAGAGTATTGCCCTCGCGTCGATAGACTCTAAGACTGAAATATATCTGGTTTTATCAAAGTAGGCGAAGCGTTTGTTAGAACGCAACTCAGAAAAATTGCTCTCGCTACACCTTGGAAAAGCTTTGATCGTATCACCTCTTATTCGAAGAGCAGATTTTTGCTGTTTTTCCAAAAGTAAACGGGGCGCAGATAGACTCCTCACGTTGGCCATTGGCCGCACCACGCCTAGGACAGACAGAGGTTAGTTTGATGTACGAGGTTTGTGTGCGAGATGTGGAAATGGGGGGGGGGGGTAAGAACTTGGAGAGGAGGGTGGTGCACATGGTAAAGGCTGATGATGGAAATGTCGCAAACCAGAGATTTGATAAAGATTTGGCAGAGACATCTGAAGACTGGGCCAGCTTAGACCCAACAAACTGCTTCTTGTTGGAATCATCTGATTGTCGTTAGAGTAACATGTGAAACGATGTGTGGATGTGAGAGTCTTTGCCGGGAAGCGGATCTGAAGATGTGAGGATGTGAGGTAGACTACTCGTAATGTCCTGACGTTTGTGAACACAACTGCTATTGCATGCCACCAAAATTCTGAGGCTTGGCCCAATTTTTGTCTTTGTGCAATAGCAGTTGTGTTTATAAACGTCAGGACATTATGAGTACCGGAGTACAGCTCCAGTCTAGTGAAGAAAAGGCGAAAGTTACCCTGTCTGGTGGGGTAGCCTTGGCACAGGTTGAGATTTTTACTGGGTTACCGTTGTGGGCTAGGCCGATTTGGTGGGGTAGTTCTTGCAGCCGCATGGCGTCATTCACAGGTTGTGAACCACCAACTGTACTTGGCTATTTATAGAGTATTCGGACGCTTTTTGGCCTTGGCGCCAGGCATGGTTCTGGGATCCGAGTGATCGGCAGTGTAGTAGCTTTTGTCCAGTAACATTGTCAATAGTTTAAACATTTCAGGATAGCCGGGGTTATAAAAAAACACTGGAGATTGAATGAGAAACAAAGGAAAGGTTTAAGAAAGAGAAAAGAAAGAAAAGAGACCCAAAGGAAAATAGGAATAGGGGTATTAGGCCTGGTACTTGTTTCCTCTATTTTGTTCAATACTGTTACGATCCAATGCTGTAAGCTGGTTCTGCAACAGGTAACTACTTCTCTTTGGGTTGGATGAATATGACTGGGCAGTTGTTGTAGTCCGGTATGGGGCGTGGCGCTAATCTCAGCCACCAGGGTAGGAGTACTATTGCGACGAGTAGTACTATGCGGAGTTCCACTATTGCTCCTAGGTCTAGGCCTACGTTGTCTTGATAGCTGAACCCTATGGTTCCTATCGCACAACGCCAATAGGGAATGGAACGGTAAAGAGGTAAAGTAATTGTATAGGAAAGAACTTAGATGGTTGCGTGAAGATGTCACAGATCGTGACTTAGCAATATGGAATGTTTCACATGACTCACGATTTGTGAGATCATTTGTGATTATGATGTTTGATTTGATTTATTGTTTCATGACTCACGATTGTGAGGTCATATGATGTTATGACTTTCGCACCTGACTACAAGTATGAGTCAGGGGTTTCACGCATGTGACGCGATTAGCGCACATGATCTTTTATGGAAATTGGATACTAGGGGGATTGTATACTATGACTCAAATTGTGAGTCATAGGACGTTTGTTATACTATGACTCACACGGCAGTCATAGTAAAGAGGTGACTCATAGTAAAGTCACCAGGGTCAGGGTTGTGGGAAGAGCGCCTATATAAGGAGGGTCACGGACACAGATAGCTAGCTCTTCACGCAACTACCTAGGTTACTTCCTATGTTATATTTTACCTATTAGTTCAATCTATACTCTACTCTTATTACGACCATCCGTTTACATCACCGACCGAAAGGTGATTCAGAGAACGTATCGCTAGGAAGCAGACGCAAGGGCTAGGAGTGAGAGGACTCAGCGTTCCCTAGGCGACATAAGGCTACGAGACCTGAAGAGCGGTAAGACGAGCGGTACGTATCGTTACCTGTTGCTGTTAAAGAAGATAGTGTGCCTTGTCCGGCAGACTAAGGATAGATTTGTAACATTTGGTTGCGTCTTTTGCGACACTTAACGAATACAAAACGGATTCACCTACAGATACAGAAGTACCAGACTTCAACGACCCACAGACTTTCCTAGGACTACAAGCGGAACTTGGACAAGCCTTATGCGAGATATCGCGAGAAGTATCCCCAAGACCTCCAAGCCCGGTCACCCCGGAAGCAAGATCAAGATCAGGGTCTGTCAGCTTAGGAGCCTCCCCAATACACAGAATGTCGGGGGTAGCAGGACCAGCGGACATGATAACTCTCACGAGAGAACAACTACAGGAGTTGATCAGAGCGGTTCAGGATAATCGACAGGAACAGACTGTGCGGAGGCCAAAAATCAAAACCCCGGATACATTTACAGGCGACCGTACAAAACTGCGAGCATGGCTAGTTCAACTTGCAATATACTACACAGCACTAGGATGGGGAGAAAATGAAGATGGATTAAAAGTGGACTTCGCTAAATCCCTACTAAGGGAATCAGCAGGCAAATGGATTACTCCATATGTGGAAGGAAAAACCACAGCAACATGGAATAACTGGGCAGAATTTCAAGCCACTCTACGCATTCAATTCGGCGACGTGGATGCTAGAGAAACGGCAAGAAATAAAATCGAAAAAATCAAGCAAGGGAACCGGAATGTAACCGATTTCTGGAACGAATTACGACTATTAGCAACAGAGGCAGAATACGATGAAGCAACCTTGGGGAGGGCCTTCTTAAGAGGCTTACATGAAGAAATTCAGAACGCATGGGCCATGAGGGCTCAAGACTTCACGACGACTGAGGAAATGGCGGTATGGGCTATTAATCAGGAAAACCGCTTGGACGTTATCAAACATGTTCAAGGAAGGTCTAAGACCAAATCATATGACAACGTCAGAAACTACGACGGCACCTTCAAGACCCAACGGCTACATGAGTCTCGAGGAGATCCAATGGACCTAGACGCGACTAGGCGAAGACAAGCTCTTAACATACCAAAGACCGAATATTGGAGAAGAAGAAACAACAATTTGTGTATGGCATGTGCGAAACCAGGACACATGATGAGAAACTGCACCAACCCAAGAGATGAGAAAGAATACCCGGCGAAGACAGTCAGTAGGGTTCAAAACCCACAATGGAAACAAAGAACAGCAATCCGCGAAACGGATCTCGAAAGCGAAAAGAACGAAGAGGAAAAAGACGACGGTCCCCAGTAAGCGATGGTCTGAGGGACAAGGGGAAAAAGAAACCCATCGAGATACGAAACTTCTACGCGGCACTAAACAACACGGAATCACTGGAACACGAAAACGACCATGTAATGGTAAAAATGCGACTACATGGCAGAGACGAGATTATCAGCAACAACGGAATGATTGACTCAGGAGCAACCGAGGACTTTATTGATAAGGAGGTATGCGAAA
>QFET01003605.1:0-102009 GCA_003316355.1 Tuber calosporum
GAGTAGGGGGCTGTGCGGTGCTGGGTGCGCGAGGCTGACCTGGAGGGGCCAGGGGAAGCAGTGGCCATCACTGTTACACAGGAAGTGGGGCTGTATCGCTAAAGAGTGAAGCCTAAGCGAGGGGCAAGATTTGGTGTGTCGTGGCTGTTGCCACACAAAAGGGCGAAGTTTTGTTCGGCTAAAAGGGGCAAGAGTTTCAAGCGGGAGGAAAATAGAGGGCGCGGAGCGTGCTGGCATTACTAGCATGTTCAGGGAGATATATAGGTAATACAGGGGGGAGAATTTTTTTTGCTGATGTACTATTGAATTGTCTAGGCTGTGCTAGAATCGAGAGGTAGGAGAACTGTCAGGAAAGCTCCATTAAGAATAAAGATTAGTGTAAATAGTTCTCGAAAACTAATAACTGAATATATTATTAAAGTCTCTTCTCTCTTGCTTGATGTTCCCTTAACTATCGGGGACCGCTATCTATTATACAATTCTCTTGGTATTTATGTTAGCCATATAACAAGTATCCTTAATTACCATGGCCTTGGTTATTTAGAGTGGAAACCCCGTTTGACCCTGAAAATGTATGCCCCGCTCGGTCAAATGATCCCTGGAACTATTTAGAATTCGGAGGGTGTCTAGCACTCCATCAGTAAATAGCCTTCGATTCATTTGCCATATAAACTAAGTTCAAGTTAATGTAGCCCAGTTGCAAACATCTTACGGAATACCAGTTGATCAGTCTGGATGGCCTTATTTCCTGCATATAGGCACTCAAGTGCATATGCATTTGGATTATCAAGAGTCTCAGTACTCTGTACTTTAGAGTCTAGATCTTTCACCAAGGCTAAGCAGCTCTGATATAGACACTACTTCTTGCCAGCATGGGTTGTAGTCATATAGTAAGATCCCAGTTCTATATAGTATCACATCAATTAATTTGAACCATTTCCCATATGTGTAACACCCAGCAAGGCAAAGCGACGGAGAATGCATATAGTAAAACATTTGGCTACTACATAGTTTGGAATAGTGTAGAATTTGGATAGATTTTCCTTGTCAAATGTAAATGCTCTAAAGGATAGGAGTAAGGTAGAGAAAGAAGTTCTTCAACATCTCCAAGAGCCCTACTCTAGAGATCTGTAAGAGTGAATCAGTCAAGTAAATCCAAATAAGGTATTAGGTGAAAGAAAGTTGCCCGATCAGTAGGTGGTGTGAGGGCAGTTTGAACATAAGAAACTTTACCTGTTGAGGATGCAGCGATATTTAAGACCCATTGTGACACCTTGAAGTTCGGAGTGTTTACTATATCGAATTCCTCTTCGGTTAATACTGCCTGTTATAATCAGTTAACTTGTAGGAAAGTGGTAGCAAGGGGAACATTCAGGTAGAGTGCTTCTGAAACTTGCCTCAAGATATCCCAAGCTTGTATCTGTGTTGAACACAGGTTCAGACTTGTGATAATGACAGAAGTGATATCTATTGGCATATTTTATTAAATTGTCAAGATACCTCACAACCTCAGCTTTGGATTGGCAAATTCTCTCCAATGTCCTCTCAACATCTGTGCGACTTAGGCCACTAAGTCCAGCCACCTCTTTTCTGAATGACATGTTCATGGTAATATTAAACCCACTGGTATGATTGGCTAAGGATAATGGAGAAATGTTGGTGATGAGGCATTTTTGAATCCCATACCATAAGTTAACCATACTTTTCACGGTGGCCCAGAAATCTTTGACCAGTAATGGTGTATCCGACCATGCCCGGACATATGGATTGTGAGGATATATATACTCATTGTAGAAGGCATTGTATTTATCTGTCAGTAGGTAAATGTTGTAATAGTTAGAGATATGCTAATACTACTTGAATGGTATTTATTTGTAAGATACCACTTTGATATTACTGAGAGGATGTTTTGTATCTCCTTCGCACTTGACCTCAAGTAGAGTGCCATGGAGAAAGGTGATAAGCTCTGTCAAACAACTGATTGAATTTCCGGGATGAAGGTTCACCGTTCTCAGGTGGCTGAAGGACCTCACTAGCAAGAAATGATAATCACTGTAGAATCCCTCCAAACTCTTAAGAATATTCCTGGCTAATGCCAGAGCTGCCTCGTTCAAATCTTGGGTGTGCTACACGTTCGAAAAAATGAATTTCAAGATCATATATTCGCTTAGCACTTTATTATTTTCCTTCACTTCCTGATAGACATCAAGACTGAATATCCAACAAAGTGAGCCATCAACTTAGCTGGCAAATAGCGGTTAAATAAGTCTAGAAACCCTTGAAGAGTTCATATATTGGCCTTAGTGTTGTACAGTTGTGTCCAGAAAGTCCTCGTACACCTGCAGGGGAATGGCAATACCACAACCCCCAACTATAACAATTTCAAAAAAATGTAGAAAACTCAATTTTAAGAAACATGATAGTATAGCTAGTAGAGAGTAAAAAAAAAAATATTTTTACTATCTTGTATGGCCTCCATTTGCATCCTGTACAGCCTGGAATCTCTCTGGCATTCTAGCAATCCATCCATCCAAGTTCTCTTGGGAAATTAAATCCCACTCCTCCTTGGCTGCCTCAAACAGTTCAGCAGCACTGTGAGGCCTTCTTTCCAGTCTGGAGAATCGCTTAGTGAGGGTCCTTTGAGTAGTGCCCAGGTGTTCTCAATTGGATTGAGATCTGGTAAGTTGGGTGGTCAAGGGACCTTTTTGAAACTCCAGTCTGCCTGCAATTTTCGATTTTCCTCACCAGCATGCCAGGTGGCATTGTCTGCAGCTAGGTAGATATTGTCAGAAGTCCTATCCAGACCTTCTATAAAAGGGATAAGGTAGGGCTGGTGGATTTCAGTTGCATATTGGTGGGAATTGATGCCAAGTCTATCCTTTTGCTAGTCCTTTCCTCCTCCCCCCTCTTTCTCACCAGAATTAGCTGAGGCCTGCCACCCTTCATGATTGCAGTATAGTGTCACGATTGGTGACTAAGCAATGCAGGATTTCACATGCCTTATAGTTATGAGTCATAAGGCTGTCAGATTTCGCACTATGGCTCATTAGTAGTCATGGGGTTTCACATGACTTGTTTTATGAGTTTTGATTGGTTTGGTACACTGCGCTGTTGACTCATAGGAGTCAGCTGATGGATTTCATAATATGACTCATATGAGTCATGCTGAGAGTGTGACTTATAGATATGAGTCACCAGGGTTAGGGATGTGGGAAGAGTGCCTATATAAGGAACTCTAGGCAGCTTGTAGTTAGGACTCTTCAGGCAACTATCAAAGTTCTTTCCAATACAAATACTTTACCTCTCTACTCCTCTATTGGCGTTGTATGATAGGAACCAGAGGGTTCGGCTATCCATACACCTAGGCATGAGCCTAAGAACTATAGTGGATCTTGGCCTAGTACCACTCATTGCAATTGTACTCCCACCACGGTGGCCAAGTTTTACGACATGCTCCATACCGGACTATAGGGTCAGCTTGATTATATTCATCTAACCCATAGGTGAGTAGTTACATGTTGCAAGTCGGCTAATAGCATAGGATTGTAACAGCATACAGAGTTTGATCAGAAGATAGAACTCGAATCAGGAACTTAGCCCCCCTCATGGTCAATAAATCCTCTTTCCAATTAAGAGTTTGTTGTCTTATAGCACTACATCTATGAAATTGAGGAACCAGGAAAGATGCGCCACTCTACTTCACTAGCTGGTGCTCCAATCCTATAAATCCCGGAGGTAGATAGTCTGCTTCGGTTTTGAATCCATTATCGTGGGCTCAATAAGATTTTGATACAAAGAAAGTATCCATTGCCCTTAAAGATTGAGCTTGGGGATAGTCACGGAAAGGCCACTGTGTTCAGCAAGCTGGACCAGAAGAATGGCTATTATCTTGTCCGGCTGGCTCCTGGTAGAGCATAGAAAACTTCCTTTAAGAGTTGTTATGGCCTATATGAGTATACGCTTATGCTATTTGGACGATACAACGAACCATCTACCTTTCAGGGTATGATTCATAGCCTATTCAGAGATATGCTAGATCCTGGAGTTATGGCTTATATGCATGATATCCTAATATACACATAGAGAATTAAAGAACACCTCCCACGGCTCCGTCAGTTATTCAGAGAAAGGCCGGTCTCTGCATTAGCATAAAGAAGTCCACCTTTCCTCAAGTGGAAGTTGAATTCTAAGGCTATAAGATATCTCAACATGGGATATCTATGACAACTTGAAAGGTTGAGGAGATCACGGCGCTGAACACTCCTCAGAAGGTGACTGGTGTCAAATGCTTCTTGCACTTTGCAAACTTTAACCGTTAATTCATAAATTTGACCAGTAAGGTAGTGAAACCATTAACGGATCTGACCAAGAAGGATGTAAAATGGGACTGGTCTACTGCTTCTGAGCGATCATTGCAACATCTAAAGGAGTTGTTTACTACTACTCTCATTCAGACACACTTTGATGACTCTTGACCAACTAAGTTGGAAATGGACGCCAGTGATTTCATATACGAAGTAGTGCTCTTGCAACTCTGTGATGACTAATAGTGGCATACAGTAGCCTTTCACAGCAGAAAGCTCTTGCCAGCGGAGGTGAACTAGGATATTGATGACAAAGAAATAATGGCAATAATTGCAGCATTCAAGGAACGGGATCATATATTGAGATTAGTTGAAGACCAAATAGTGTTATACACAGATCACAAGAATTTTGAGTACTTTAATAGTACAAAGGTCTTGAACTGCAGGCAACACCACTGAGCAGAATTCCTCTAGCCGTTTAACTTCAAAGTAGTTTACTGTGAGGGTCGGCTGAAGGAGAAAGCACATGCATTATCGCAGCAAAGGGACTACCGCCAAGAGGGGTGAGTGATTTACTACCAGAAACATTCTGTCGTCCAGAGTAATGGCATATACAACATGAATGCAACCACCTGTCAGGGTTATCGCTGGCAGTCAGATATCATACAAGCCCTAAATGTGGTGGCAGAAAAAGACCTTGCAGTCGTTGAGGCCATGGCAGAGAACTAAATCCCAGTTGATGCCCAGTTTGAGGTAGAAAAGGGTCTTCTTATCTACAAGAACCGATGGTACGTCACTAAGGACGAGGGGTTAAAGAAGATAATCCTGGAGGTAGTACAAGATTCACATGTCACCAGACATTTTAGAACATATAAGACCGTGGCGTGAGTGGAAGAGGACTCCAATTTGCCTAATATGGAGACACAGGTAACCGGATATGTTGGTACCCGTGATACTTGTCAACTAAATAAGACTATAAGGTACATGGAGTTTGGCTTGCTCTAACCAGTTTAGGTTCCTATGAAGCCCTGGAATACAATATCAATAGACTTCCTTGTAGCCTTACCAGTCTCCGAGGGCTATACCAAGATATAAGTCTTGTTGATAGATTTTCGGAGATGTTACACTTTATTCCTCTGGCTACGGAGGTGCCCATTAAGGAACTGGCACTTATCTTCCCCAAGGAAGTATGGCGATTGCATAGGCTCTTGGAATCTATCATTTCCGACTGCGATACCTGAATCACCTCTAAGTTTTAGATTAGTCTTATGGAGTTACTCCAATTCAAACTCAAGGTCTCTTCCGTGTTCCACCCTAAAACTGATGTGCGAATTGAGAGGGTAAATCAGACGCTGGAGCAGTACTTAAGAAGCTACTCTTCATATAAGCAAGACAATAGGGGGCTCTGGTAACCATGGACGGAACATGCATACAATAGGGTTGTATCCGAGTCTTCCAACTTATCGCCCTTTGAGGTAAACGATGGGTTTGTCCCCACGTCCTACTGGTTTAGGGCCATGTCTGATCATCAAGGAATACACCCAAACTGAGAGCTTGTAGTGAAAGACTGAGAAGGCATTTGGGAGGACATTTATGAAACGCTACAGAGGGTACAGAAGTGACAAAGGAAAGTGCATGATCAAAAGTGACAACTATCTACATACTATGTTACCCTGGAAGATATCACCCAAGGCAGACCGAAGAAAGCCAACCATATTATGTTGGATAGAAGAAACATTCGCATTATAGGAATATGGAAAACCTGGACTACAAGAGATTTTGGTATTTTGTAGTTAAGCGAAAAATAGGAACACGCACCTATGAGCTGCAACTTCCTGCCTAATGGACAATCCATCTGTAACCTACTCCCAAATATCACGAGAATCCCAAAGGGACTCTGAAGATACTATTAGGATAGGGGGAGAAGCGTCGATGGATAGGTCTTCAATAGACAAGGTAAAAGGTATGGAACTAATAGAGTGACCGTTCAACTTGTAGTATTAAAGATGATAGTCCTGTGAGGCTTGAGAGTCTGAATCCATGAGGGATTACAGGCTCTTTAAATACAAAAGATTGTAGCTAGGAAAGCTTAAGCAAAGCGCAAACATCCAGTCCAACAAATATGCTAACAGAGGCAGCATACTAAGGTAACCATATTGCAAAAACAGAGGGTTAAAAGTGACAGGATGTTTGCACTTTTGTTAAGTTTTCCTAGCTACAATCTTTTGTATTTAAAGAGCCTGTAATCCCTTAAGGATTCGGACTCTCAGGCCTCACAGGACTATCATCTTTAATACTACAAGTTGAATGGTCACTCAATTAGTTCCATACCTTTTACCTAGTCTATTGAAGACCTATCCATCGACGCTTCTCTCCCTATCCTAATAGTATCTTCAGAGTCCCTTTGGGTTTCTCGCGATACTTGGGAGTAGGTTACATTTTGTGACCTAGATTCAAGTATACCTTTGATCTACGGCAGAGGACTGATCACCCTTCGCCTACCTTGACCCTGCAGTACTAGTACACCTCCCTGTGTACAAGAAGGCCTAGAGCGGACTCCTGGCGAGACCAGCTCACCCTAGCTAGCAACCATTTCGCTTCCAAGGGCTACTAGAAGGCACTTCACTTGAGGATTAGTAGCATCCTCCTCGGGACCCGGAATTCAAGTGCCAGTACCCCCACCTGCATCACCATCAGAGGATTTTGAACTATCCATAGTAGATAGTAGCAGCAGCAAAGAAGAGGACCAAGATCAAGCCCTAGCTCCACACCTAGCCCACGACCACGACCAAGTCCAAGTCTAAGAACAAGTCTATGAACAAGTCCCAGAACAGCTCCACCAAGAACTCCAATCCAAGAAAGAACCTAGCTCCGAATCAGAATCAGATTCCGGTCCAGAGGACACTCCAGGACCAGCACACACAACTTCACCACCTAGACCACCCTGTCTACCAAGAGAATCCAGAGAACCTAGCCCTGCACGTGATGATTTACCAAGTCCACCTAGACCACTTAGTC
The DNA here is from genome assembly GCA_003316355.1 of Tuber calosporum. NCBI lineage: Eukaryota > Fungi > Ascomycota > Pezizomycetes > Pezizales > Tuberaceae > Tuber > Tuber calosporum. The sequence continues at coordinate 7,323 of QFET01003605.1, forward strand.
CACCTATTCCACCAAGAAATCCAACTCCTGCACCCATCACCATGTCTGTCCCACCAGAGGGAAATAATTGTCCTAAATGGCCAGCACCATTTACATTCACTGGAGAAGGAAATAATCGAGACCCATTTTTGAATCAATGCATGGTTCAACACAGTCCATCAATACACCGCCAGTTTTGGCATAACTGACGATGCCCCTAAAGCCCTGCAATACTATGTAGCCTATTGCAGAGACAAAGCCCACGATAAATTCACCCATAATAAAGTATTCCAAGGAGAACATACAGTCGCTGGACTCAAACAGAAATTAGAGACCTACTTCCTTCCTTCCACATCTACAGATACAATCTATGAACAATGGCTACAAGTATAGCAAATTAGCGGCGGAAAAACAGCACAGATTTCCGACACTGTAATCAGACTTCAAACCTTGCGAGAAAGTCTCCACCAAGGAACAATATCTGTCTATTCAGCAAATTAGAGACACCTAGATGCCATGGAGATCAAACTCAAGCGAGAAGTGAAACCACACATCACTGCAGATACCTCCTTTGACCAGCTAGTGGAGATAGCGGAAAAGCAAGATGCAATTACCCACAATACAGGACTCTATGGAAATCGTCAAGGAAATGCAACATCCAATCCAGTATACCAACAAGTATCCAAGCGCCCCCAGAACAGTACACAGAGAAATCAACCAAGGTTCTCCAACAACACCTCTCTGCATCCAAGATTATCCCAGGCTGAGAAGGTCCGGCATAAGAGAGAAAATGACTGTTACAAATGTGGAAAACATGGACACTACTCTGATAACTGCTTTGAGAAAAATACGCATAGAAGCACCCAGTAGTGAGGAAATGGAGGCCCTGGCGGATCCAGGAGACCCCAGAATGTGTGAAGAACATACCACCCCCGGAAGACGATCCCAATCTATAGGAATCAGTTACAGTTACCACAAACCATGCAGGACCTAGTGGAACTCAATTCCAAGCCCTCGAAGCCTACATCACTGTCAATGGCCATAAAGCAAAGGTACTATTCGATACAGGAACCACAGGAGATAACTTCATATTAGGAAAGTTTTTCAATACACACCAAATCCCTACCAAAGACCTCGAAACTCTTATCAACCTGAAGATGGAAGTTAAAGGATTACACTCAGGAATCAACTATGTAGTATTGCCTGTCATCCCGATTGACTAGGAAAGCAGCGATATCTCTGAAGCCCTAGTCTGTTCCCTGGACAACTATGATATCTTCCTAGCAATGCCTTACCTTACCACTCACCATGCTGTAATAGATTGTAGAACATCTATTATTACGTTCCCTGATAAAGGAATTACTTTGACCTGCAAGAAAGCTACACATGCACTATTTTCAACCATGAATGAAGCAGATGCTACTGACTTCATTTCTGAGTTTCCTACAGTATTCACTGGCAGGAAGACAGTGGAATTACCACCCTTGAGAGATGTCAACCCCAACATCCAGCTGAAAGATACAATTTCGGACTATAACCCAAGATTCTTTACATTCCCTGACAAGTTCATGCCAGCATACAGAGCATTAATCAAAGATTGGAAATCCAAAGGAATCATTTACTCCTGCAAGGCACACAACCCAGTCAACATATTCCTTAAGCTTAAAACCAATAGCGAAATCAGACTACTTGCAGACCTTGTATTCAGGAATGATATGACTATCAAGGACCATAGAGCAATTCCCAACCAAGCCATGATACTCAGAACAGTTGCCAGAGTAAAGTTCGGATCCACCATAGACCTATGTTATGATCCTATGCGGTAAGTTGGTTTTAGAACAGGTAACTACTTGTCTTTGGGTTGGATGAATATGACTGGGTCGTTGTTGTAGTCCGGTATGGGGCGTGGCGCTAATCTCACCCACCAGGGTAGGAGTACGATTGCAACGAGTAGTACTAGGCGGATTTCCACTATTGCTCTTAGGCCTATGCCTACGTTGTCTTGATAGCCGAACCCTATGGTTCCTATCGCACAACGCCAATAGAGGAATGGAGAGGTAAAGAGGTAAAGTAATTGTATAAGAAAGAACTTAGATGGTTGCGTGAAGAGTCCTAATTACAGGTCACCTAGAGGTCCTTATATAGGCACTCTTCCCTCAACCCTAACCCTGTGGACTCATTCCTGTGAGTCACACGACCTCTATGACTCATAGTGAGTCATAGTATGAAATCCATCAGCTGACTCCTCTGAGTCAACTGTGCCGCGTGCCAACCAATCATAACTCATAAAATAAGGCATGTGCCCTAAAGTGGTAACATGCGCGAAACCCATAACTCATAGTGTGAGTAATGTGCGAAAGTCATTACATCATATGACTCACAAATGTGAGTCATGCGCACGATCAACCAATCACAACATAACAATGATTGCACTAGTGTGCATCATGTGAAACCCCATGACTTCTAATGAGTCATAGTGTAAAATATAACAACCTTATGACTCACAACTATAAGTCATGTGAAATCCTGCCTTGCTTAATCACCAATCGTGACATTAGCTCTCCTCTCCGATCAGCCTGAGTCCCATCAGGCTTAACGTCCTATCCTCGTCAGGCATTCCCCAAACCTGCGCAATTCCCTTTTCAACTTCTGAACCCGATGTTCGGCGTTCTGCCAACCTTTCCAGGCTTCTTCCAAAGTTAGGTTTGCCGTTCTGATAGCTTGATCTCGTTGGGCAATCATCCTTTGATAGGTCCGCATATCCTCTCTTTGGTCCCGAATTGTAGCTTCGGCGTTGCCAAGTTGGTTTCGTAACCCCTTGATTTATCGTTCCAGACATCCCATGTCTGGGCTAGTATCCGTTTCGTTTGTTTCGCCCTCCTCTATCCTCAACTGTGTCCTCACAGTTGTCTTCCTCTTCCGTATGCGTGCATCCGTTTCATTCAGGGGGGCTGCTTCCCCAGCGCATCTTGGGGAGTACCCGGCATCGATTTTGTCGTGTCGATGTACACGGCAGTTGTCCTTGAAGCAGGGGATCTATGATGATTCCATGTAGGGTTGTTGTTGTTTGCGTATCTTTGGTTGTTTAGGAAACCAATTACTTCTATCCTTATCGCGTAAATGAACGTGGCATTGGTCATCGTAGCAGGCAGTCCATGAAAGAGTGTTGTGTGCTGCCTGCTTTTCCCTTTCTTCCTGATTAGCGTATGGCGTGCTGGTAGGTGTAGTAGCCCTTGGGCTATCGCCCCAGCCTTCGTCTGACCCAATGGCGTTGGGTCTTGCCTCGTGGGTACAATTTTGACTGTAACCTACGCGGGGTTTTCTTGGGTACTGCTGATGGAAATGTTCAATGGCGATGCTGGCATTGTTGAAGTTCTCCGCAGGGTACCAAGTTTTGTCGTGTTCTGGTGAGTAACCGGTCCACTTGGCTCTGTATTGTAGGCGTTTTCGGTGTATGCGTGAATCAATGATTTCTTCGAGTTCGTACTCGCTTTCTCCTTCTATCTTGATTGGAGGTGGTGGTGATTGCTTTTGTGAGGGAAACTGAATGTTTTGGTATGGTTCGAGGAGCGAGAGGTGGAAGGTGTTGTGGACCTTTATCTGTCGGGGCAAGGCTAATTTATAGGCACTTGTGTCCACCTTCGTAAGGATTTTGAATGGTCCGATTTTCTTGTAATCCAGCTTCTTGCATAGTCTTGTGGTCCTTATATTCCTTGGCAATAACCACACCATGTGGCCTGACTGGAGATTCGGATCGGGTTTTCTGTGTCGATTGTAGTTTTCTTTTTATCGTAATTGTGCACTGACCATTTCCTGATGTAGGATACTGTGCAGCTGACCTATCTCTTCCTTTTCCGTGGCTTCCTTTGGTATCATGTGGCCTATCGCCTCATGTTCCGGATGTTGTCTGTAGTTTGGGTAGAAGGGTGTGGTCTTAATAGTTTCCTGTCTTCCATTGTTGTATGCAAATTCCGCTAATGGTAGTAATTCCGCCCTGATATCTTGCTGATAGTTGACATAGGCCCTTAGGTATTGTTCCAGTATTCCGTTTGTCCTTTCGGTTTGTCCGTCCGTTTGTGGATGGAAGGCGGTGCTCATTCTTCGTTCAATCCCAAGGGATTTTGTAGTCTCTTTCCATAAGTCTCATGTAAATAGCGTTCCTCTATCGGTGATGATATCTTGTGGTAGTCCATGGAGTCGGAATATTTCCTGTAGGAATATCTTCACAAATTCTTTGGTGTTCATCTCCTTGTTGCAGGGTATGAAATGGCTCATTTTTGACAAGCAGTCAATGACCACCAGGATGGCGTCATGATTGTCTGATTTCGGCAGGTCTGTGATGAAGTCTATTGCTATCGATTTCCATGGTCGGTGTGGTGCCTAGTTCGGTTGTAGCAGTCCATAGGGCGCGTGCCTTATCGCTTTCGTCCTTTGGCATGTATCGCAATTCTTGACATATCTCTTTAAGTCATCCCGCATCTTTGGCCAATAATATTGTCGGGATAGTAGTTCCGTAGTTTTGCTGGTTCCGCCATGCCCAACTGCTGGGTTATCGTGATTATGTCGTATGACTTGGGTTCTGATCTCTTCGTGTTCTGGCACCCAAATCTTTCCTTGATGCCATAGGCATCCTTCCTTCCATTCACATGCTCCTAGAGCCACTCCTTTCATTTCTTTCTCTCCTCTCCTCAGGGCTTCCTGGATTGCTCTTATCTGTCTGTCTTTGGTGCTTGCTTCTCGGATGCCAAAATCTTGGGCGACAAACTTGACCACTTCCATGGCTTCGAAGTATTGTTCTTTTGGGAGTAGGATCCTTTGTTTTTGTTGGATTCTCTCGTCGTTCTTTTTCGGGACATCTTCTGCTCTCCTTGTAAGGGCATCTGGTTTGCCCTCTTCCTTCCCGGGTCAGTATTGTATTTTGAAATCGTATTGACTGAGGGTCTCGCTCCATCGGATTTGTCAGTCGTTGAGCTCTTTTGTCATGGTAAATGGTACCAGGTTCTTATAGTCTGTGAGGATCAGGACCTGGTGTCTGCTTCCTTTTGCATACCTTCTCCATTCTTTCAAGGCTTGGACAATGGCTAAGAGCTCTTTGTCGTGGATATCGTAGTTGCATTCCGCGGGCGTTATTGTTTTTGACCGGTATGCCACTGGCCTCCATTTTACATCGCTCCCCTTCTGTGATAGAATGCCTGTGCATACATATTTTGAAGCGTCGGTCTCGATCATGATTTCCTTGGTTGGATCGTAGTGTACCAGTAGTGGGGCTGAAGTAAGTCGCCTGCGCAATTCATCGAAACCTTTTTGTTGGTTCTCGGTCCAGTTCCATTTGCAGTCCTTCTTCGTCAGTTGATAGAGTGGTTTAACTATACGGCTAAACCCTTCTATGAATCGTCGATAGAAGTTGCAGAATCCCATAAAGCACTCTATTCCTTTCTTGCTTTCGGGTGGTTTCCATTCCTATATTGCTTTTGTTTTGATAGGATCAACACTGACTCCGTCCTTGTCAATGATGAAGCCTAGGTATTCGGTTCGTTCCTTGTGAAATTCGCACTTCGATGGCTTCCATAATCATCCTGAAATGGGTTCGGTGTTGTTCCAGGTTTTCAGAATATATCAGAATATCATCTAAATAGACGATACACCAGATATCCAGAAACCTGCTGAGAATCCTATTGACCAATCGCTGAAACGCGCAGGTGCATTTTTGAGTTCCCATGGCATGACCGTGTATTTGTATATGCCGTATTTGGTGGTAAAGGTTGTTTTCCATTCGTCTCCGTGTTTGATTCTGATGTTGTGATATGCGTTTCGGATGTCTAGTTTAGTAAAGACCTTGGCGCATCTAAGCCTATCGAGGGCTTCTCCAATCAGTGGTAGGGGATATCGGTCTCGTTTGGTGACTTCGTTGAGCCCTCGGTAGTCCACCCAATGCCTTTGCTTGCTGTCTTTCTTCTTAACAAACAGGATCGGTGATCCCTCGTTTGCATAAGAGTCTCGAATCCAGCCCCGGTTCTTGTTGACCCTGCTGTATTCTCTTAGTTCTTCACGCTCTTTTTCACCCAATGGGTATAGCTTTCTTGCTGGTACTGTTTCTCCTTTCTTGAGGTTGATATCCAAGTCAACCTTTGGTCGGTAGGGTTGTAGCCGAGTTTCTTCTTCTTCCTTGAACATGTCCAGACACTGGTGGTATTCCCTTGGTACAATGTTTCTGGTTTTATCTTTTTCTTGTCCTTTCTTGGCCTTGATAGCCAATTGTGTGCTGACATTGATTCTTTCGATCCTGGAAGGCTCATTTGTCTTATAATCCCACTTGAGGATTCCTGTGACTTCGCCTCTTCGGTAGAACTTGCCGAATGACGTAGCGGATATCTCGTTGATCTCAATCTTTTCGCGTTTTAGGTGGTCTGTACTTCCAAACCCTGCTGCGCCTCTCCTAGTAGTTGCCACATCCTCTACTTCTTCACATTGTCCTATAACAATCTTTTCGCATATCAACTGTGCGATGCGGTCTCCCGGCTCAACTGTGTAACTCTCTTTTCCCAGGTTGACCAGGACCACCTTGACTTCTCCTGTGTAGTCGGCGTCGATTACTCCCACATTGACAGTAAGCTGGTGGTTGACTGCCAATCCGCTGCATGGAGCCACCCGCCCATAGGTGCCTTCTGGTAGTCCTATAGCCATCCCGGTGTTAACGATAACTTGTTCTTTTGCTGGTATCGTAATTCTCTCGTCTGCATACAGGTCATGTCCTGCAGCCTTGGCTGACCCCTGTGTAGGGAGGGTGGCCGTATTGCTCAATCTTTGGATTTGATGTTCTGGACATCCTTGGCCTGGATCATGGAGAACTGTATCTCCAAGTTCTCTTCCAGGGATTCCGATTCACGGACTAAGTCCACTGTTGGCAAGCTTTCGAGGCATACTCTGGTACACCACTCGCTATCGAACGTAATCTTATTGCTTTCCCAATCGATCTTGGGGTTGTCTCTTCTTAAACATAGCAGACCTAACACTGCCTCATGGTTGGGTAGATCTGCAATTTGGAAGGTTGCCACTTCCATATGGCTGCCGATGTCCATAGGTACTTCCACTATATGGATAATTGGTCCCATAGTGCTTGGCTCCACGTCCGCAAGGTAGATTTCCCGGATTTCTTTCGCTTTCTTTGTTCATATGCCGTATTTGTTTGTGAATTCCTTGTCAATAAAGTTTTCGGTAGCACCGGAGTCAATCATGCCGTTGATGATAACTGTCTTCTCTTTGCCATGTAAATGCATTTTGACCATGGCATGGTCTTTTTCTTGTTCCAATGTTTCCGTGTTTGTAAGTACCATGTAGATGTTACCGATTCCGATGGATTTGGTTTTGTTGTCCCACTGCCCATCTCTTACTCGTGACTTTCTTCATTTCCCGACTCTTCAGGTGTTTCTCTGATATCCATTTCGTGTAGGTTGGTTCGTAGTTTCCAGCGATTATTGTTGGTCTTGCTGTTGAACGGCCTAGTATAGTCCTTCTCACCTCTTGCATTTCAGCAATTACTGAATCTGTGCCCAGGTCTGGCGCATTCTAGGCACAGTTTGTTGTCCCTTCTTCTTGTGAATTCGGCTTGTAAGAGGTTTAGTCGTGGACGCCTTCTGGTAGCATCCAGGTCCATTGGGTCGCCTCGTGTTTCCGTATTATTGCCAGACTTCCAGGTTCTGTTATTGTTCCTAAGGGTTTCCTGTTGTTGGATAAAGGTACTGTTGTTTCCTTGAATGTGCTTGAACATGTTGATCCAGTTTGCTTTTTCGATTGCCCAGGCTGCAAGGGCATCGACATTTGCCGCCACCATGTGGTCCGCTGCCCATTGGTTCCTGGAGCGTTCAGTTAATTTCTACAAGGAATTGGTCTCTTAGGGTACCATCATCCTCATTCGCCTCTGTTGCTGTGAGGCGAAGGTCATTCCAGTATTCTGTGACTGGTTCCTTGCCTTGCCTCAGGCGGTCGAGCTTTGTCCTAGCTGCATTTTCCACATCCACATCCCCAAACTGGTCTTTGAGGGCTGTAGTGAAATCTTCATATGTAGTCCAGGTCTCCGGCTTGCGTCCTTGTGCTAATGGGGTTATCCAGCTTGCTGCTGCATCCCTTAACAAGCTCTTGACGTAGGTGATGCATTCCGTATGTCGTGTTTCTTGTGTCGCTTCAAAGTATAATTGGCATTGCACTAAGAAGGTTCGTAGTTTGGTCCTTGTTCCAGAGAAGGTAGGGGGTTTCTCGACTTTGATCCGGTTGTTGGTTATTTCTCGCTGGTTGTTTATCAGAGTCAGTATCTCTTGGAACTGTACAGTTGTAAATCCTGCTAGTTGAATTCCTGCTCTTCCACCGGCAGTTGTTAGTCCCGGGGCCGACATCTGTTCTGGTCTTGGGGTTTCGGGTACCAGAGATCCTGTTGGTGAGGCAGGCTCAGGGGTCACCGGACTTGTGGTTCTTTGTGACTGGCTTCTGGATAGATTTGTGCTAATTGCTTCTTCAAGTGCCGGGCCAAGTGTTGAGGTATCGATTTCACACTCAGTAAGGTCTATGTCGGTGTCTGTAGAGTCTGCCGTTTTGTAGTTAGGTGTTACTTAGGTGACGCAACCAAATGTTCCGATCCTATGCGGTAAGCTGGTTGTGCAACAGGTAACTACTTCTCTTTGGGTTGGATGAATATGACCGGGTCGTTGTTGTAGTCTGGTATGCGGCGTGGCGCTAATCTCAGCCACCAGGGTAGGAGTACTATTGCAACGAGTAGTAGTAGGCGGATTTCCACTATTGCTCTTAGGCCTATGCCTACGTTGTCTTGATAGCCGAACCCTATGGTTCCTATCGCACAACGCCCATAGAGGAATGGAGAGGTAAAGAGGTAAAGTAATTGTATAAGAAAGAACTTAGATGGTTGCGTGAAGAGTCCTAACTACAGGTCGCCTAGAGGTCCTTATATAGGCACTCTTCCCTCAACCCTAACCCTGGTGACTCATACCTGTGAGTCACACGCCCTCTCTGACTCCTAGTGAGTCATAGTATGAAATCCATCAGCTGACTCCTCTGAGTCAACTGCGCCGCCTGCCAACCTATCATAACTCATAAAATAAGTCTTGTGCCCTAAAGTGGTCACATGCGCGAAACCCATGACTCATAGTGTGAGTCATATACGAAAGTCATTACATCATATGACTCACAAATGTGAGTCATGCGCACGATCAACCAATCACAAAATAACAATGATTGCACTAGTGTGCATCATGTGAAATCCCATGACTTGTAATGAGTCATAGTGTGAAATATAACAACCTTATGACTCATAACTATAAGTCATGCGAAATCCTGCCTTGCTTAGTCACGAATCGTGACAACCTAACCAATTGGTACTTCCAAATTCGAGTTCTTTCTAGTGATGAGAAATACAACACCATCAAGACACCCTTTTGATCCTTTGCATGCAGAGTTATGCTGCAAGGAGATGCTAACGTCACTGCTACAGCTATGAGAGTTATAGATTTTCTCCTGGATGGGTTTATTGGAAACTTCGTTTGGGTATACATGGATGACATTTCTATCAACTCAGAAACTGTTGAAGACCATATTTCACATATCAGATCAGTCTTAGGAAAACTACAGCAGCACCAAATCAAAGCATCACCAGCTAAGTGCTAATTCTTCGCCACCAAGCTCTCTCTCCTAGGACATGTTATAGATGAGAGAGGAATTCATGCCAACCTAGAAAAAATCCGATCCATCCATGACTGGTCCACACCAAATTCAAAAAAGGCAGTTCAGTCCTTTATTGGAGTTGTGATATATCATGCTCAATTCCTCCCACACCTTGACTCTACTACTGCCCCCCTCTCAGATCTAATTACCGAAGAAGTGTTTGAATGGCGACCTGTACATGATGAAGCCTTCAAACAGGTTAAGCGCCTGGCCAAGGATACAATCCCTCTCCGCCTCATCTCTAATGAAACATCAGCTGATCCAGTATACATCATTACTGACGCCTCTAAGGTTGGATCAGGAGCATGGGTATGACAAGGACCCTCCCGTGAGAAAGCATACCCTGCCATATTCCACAGCAGGAAGTTTGCAACCAGGCAGCTGCACTACCCTGACCTTGAATTGGAACTTTAGGCGATTGTGGATGCCATTCTGGTATTCCATCCGATTCTATATGCCACCAAGTTCACTGTGTATCTGAGAACAAGGCTCTATCCTTTTTCCTAAAACAGACTGACCGACCTTACCGCCAGACTAGATAGCGCATGTTCATTCAATCTCATGATTTCGATATCCAACCCAGACCTGTAAAGTCAATGTCCTTGCAGATGCCGTATCAAGGATCTATGAAGACACCCCAGCTGAAGAAGACCAAATACACGAAGACCCTACAGAAAAGAAACCTATAAAAACCCCCTCCTCCGCCATGAACAGTGTCTCAAGACACTACCTCAACATCGCCTATACCCAAAACCCCGCCTCTGCTCTTACTCTTCAAGTACCCCCTTGCACTCTTACTCCTGAAAACCACTCCATGTGGAATTCACATCATGGCACCAGTTCAAACCCCTCCATGTCCCAACGAGCGAGTCACCACCCAGATACTGTTGAATAAGCCTTGGACAAAGGAGCAGATACCCTCGAGCTTGCAACCAATGCTATTCAAGGTTGTGAAATCGTCGAGACCTCCTCCTATCTCAGCAATGCACAAGAGCCATCCTATACCACAGTACGTATTGAGCGTGCTAAAGCTCCACTGTCTGGCCTTGCGGCGAGAATTAACAATCCTCCAGGAGATTTGGACCAACCACTGCATCCAGATGCTATCACCAACTGCGTTAAAAGAATCCCTGATTGTATCACCCAACTAGAATCCCTTGCAGTCACCCCCTCCGGAAATATCGCCCCCTGCAGCACACCTACTAAGCTTGACCCTCTGCCCACACCAGTCCCTACTCGACCCCCAGTCAATGAACAGGACCGATTTCTTGAATCTACTAGATATAGAGCCATGCACTGGACTGCCTGTGTCTGGGACGAATGCTAAATACACATAAATGGAAAGCATACAGGATACTTTGCCTCTGGATCTCGCAATATTCCCGGACCCTTGTCCCTATACTCTTCCTGCAACTTTTTCTCCCCTCATTATCCCAAGCGCAGAGCAGAACACTGATGGGCGGTTCCTCCTCCCCAGCACGATGTGGATGGCTACCCAGTCTATCATACTGTTCTTGATAAGGAAAAAGAAAGAGAGATATCAGATATCGACCAAGGATCGGATCTACCTACCCCTGAAGCATCTGTCGAATTTGAGAACTGCTCTTTGATCAGCCCTCTTCACAGCTAGACCTACACGCTTTTCGGCTTACCAACAACATGAAAGGATAGTGGTACTCACGCATTCGAAATGCTACCCAGAAGGACTCTCTCCTAGAGGTAGTTACCAAATCTATCGATCCCCCTGACTGGCTCTTATATGATGGAGTTCTCATCAGAAAGGGGAAGGATGACAGTAGAGACTGTCCGTATGTCCCCTATGAAACAAGCTATGAAGGTCCTAACATCCGATGTGAAATTATGAACATTTTCCATGAAGAAATTGAACATATGGGTTGGCAGAAATGTTTTGAATATGCTTCAAAAGACTTCTACTGACTCTCCATGAGGAGCGATTTCAAAGACTATTTCTGCAGATGTCACCTATCTCAGCTCAACAAGCAACCCACTACAGCTCCTGAAGGAACAGTCACCCCCCTCACTGTCCCTTGACAACTATTCTTGTCTCTTGCAATTGACTTTGTAGGACCTTCCCTAGCGATTCCAAATTGGGATTCATCATGGTTGTCTTGGATCGATTCAGTGGCTTTACCTACCTCATCCCAGTCTCCCAGAACATCAAAGCTGTCGAAACAGCAGACACCATCTTTGAGCCAGTTTTCTGTATCCATAGTTTCCCTACCTCCCTAGTCTCGGACAGAGACACCAAGTTTACCTCACGCTTTTGGACACAGCTTATGGCGAATCTCAATGTTAACCTCAACGTGGCTACAGCTTACTATCACCTGACCAATGGACAGATTGACCATAGAATCAGAACTGTTCGCCAATGCCTTAGGAACTATGTTAACCCTAAAGGAACCAGGTAGGTTCGCCACCTACCTCATGTCCAAACTGCAATTAATGAAGCACCTAGCAATAGTACAGAACTCTCCCCCTTCGAAATTACCTTTGGCAGACTACCAAACCTCCTCCCCAGTGTCAGAGTTCTTCCCATTTCAGTAGCAGCAGCAGACGAGATTGCTTCACAGATCATCAAAAATCAACAACTCGCCAGAGATGCACTCAAGAGGGCCAGAGTAGACCAAACTACCTTCAGCGAAAACAGAAGAAAGGATTGACCCCCAATCATCCCTAACGAAACTAATGTTATCCTCAAGTCAGCACCATATGTCCATAAGGTTGGACGAAACCACAAGCCAGTTGGACCATGGTTAGAACCCTTCTCAGTGAGCGAAGGACCAGACAGACATAACAACCACAAACTCATAATCCCTACAGTGATGGCAGGAATCTACCTATGGATCCATCCTAGCCAGCTTCGTATTTACCTAAGCCCAAACCACTTCGCCTTCCCAAGAACACCTGAACCCAAATCCAAAGAGCCTATCACCATCGATGTTGGTGGGCAAGAGCAATGGGAAATTGAAAAGATACTCTAAGATCGAATCTATTGCAGAAAGAGACAGTTCTTGATCTACTGGAAAGGCTATAACGAAATCGAAGCAACATGGGAACCCCTTTACAACCATGAAGGCGCCAGCACCCTCATTAGATCCTACTGGTTTGATACCTACAATGAATCTATACCTTTCAGAATCCCTTGGTCCCATGGCGAGACTTTCTCTGTCTGGACACTGCAGAAACCTGGTTATGCCCCCCGCTCTCCTGAGCTTGAACTATAGGGATTTTGGAAACCTTTTCAAGACTCAGACTACTCCGAATCCGATACTATCACAACAATCTCCACCTTGGATGAATCTGAGATGGAAGGCTAACTGCTTCAGGGTATTATCTTCGGAACTATGGGGCTAAATAGGTGTAAGGTCCTGACACCAGTGAAGGATATGTGTTTACAGATCATTTTATATGTTTTGAAATTGAGTGGAATGCTCCCAAGGCAGGTTGGTCATTAAGCCCTTTAGGATATTCCTTATTGTTTGTTTGTTTTATTTCTTTTAAGTGGAATGTAACGGAATCCTAGTCTGTTTCTACTAGTAAAACTGATTTGATGTTGGTTATTACTTATTTGGGTATATACCTGATAAGCGCTACTATTTGGTTGTCCTTTCCTACTTGGTTATGACTTCCTAACTGGTTATTCTTTCATTGTTCCACTTATCACTACCCCCTTTTTGCTTCTACCAGTTTGTGTATCGCTATCCTCATGCTATACCTACTGGATTTGTATAGTATTAGCGATCGCTTGTTGGTCCTTGTTTGGATTCCATTAGTTGTTTTGTTAGCTCCATCCTGTCGCTTTTAACCCTATATGTTTGGAATATGGTTAACTTGGTATGCTGCCTCTGTTAGCATGTTTGTTGGACAGGATGTTTGCGCTTTTGTTAATTTTTCCTAGCTACAATCATTTGTTTTTAAAGAGCCTGTAATGCCTTAAGGATTCGGACTCTCAAGCCTCACAGGACTATCATCTTTAATACTACAAGTTGAACGGTCACTCTATTAGTTCCATACCTTTTACCTTGTTTATTGAAGACCTATCCATCGAGACTTCTCCCCCTTTCCTAATATTATCTTGAGAGTCCCTTTGGGATTCTCGAGATACTAGGGAGTAGGTTACACCATCCAGCATTCAATATTGGTATTACCCATATGGGATATGGTACAAGACTTTCGAGTCCAAAGATGTCATGGTTACAAGCACCGGGAGGTGCCTATATTGACAACAAACTACACTGGCAAGAAGTAGGATCGTATCCAGAACTACTCATCCTCGGTGAAAGATGATAGAGTAATTTATCCTAGAGGATCTATTATGTATTCTGCATCCTTGATAATCCGAATGCATCTGAACATAAGTGCATATATGCAAGAAAGACAGCAATCCAGACTGATCACTTGATATTCTGTATGATGCTTGCATATAGGCGGCATCAACTAACACTTAGTTCATTATGTAAAGAGATTGAATACTATCTACTGGTCGAGTGCTTGACACCCTTTGAGAAATAGATAGTCCGTGGGATCATTTGCGGTAGTGGGGTCATACATCTTCAGGGTCAAACTGTGTTCGCACTTTAGAGATCATGGCTGAAGTCTCCCAAGATACTTCTTATATATGCCCAATATAAGTACTGGGAAAAGTGTATAAATAGGGAGCTGTGCCCTGTAGTTAAGGCATCATCAAGCAACGGAGAAGAGACCTTAAAAACATATTCTGTTAAACAAGTTTACCACCCTTCGAGAACCTTTTATCTTTATCATACTTTTTAATTAGCTTTCTTGACAGTTCTCCAATTATCTCAATACAAGCACCACCTAGACAATTCAACAGTACCGTATTGGCTGCCCTGTAACACTATATTGTTATTCTCCTGTCACCAAAGTTCTTCAGTATTCTCAAGGATATTACATCTTTTGCCTGAAGAATACGACGACGCACAAAGCTATTATCAGTGCAAACACTGCGGGTACTGTCGACCTCTTATCACTGACAACATATTTCCTATCTGCTGCGAAGAATACAAACTAGACCTACAGAGAATAGCACTCAGACACTTACGTGCTATACACAATAAACATACTGAGAAAATATATCAGCAAGACAGAGGGTGGATAACTGCATTCACCAAGGGCAAATCATAATCGACTCAAGATTATATGGAGAATCCTGGACTAGATCCTCTATCTTCACGTTTAATCTTTGAACCTCTACCGAACCAACAATTAAGAAGTACCATTGATTCTTGCTCAACAGGACAAAATATCATGAATTTTGATCCTCTATCTACCATATCCTCTTTTGAAGAGATATTTGCTGCTGACCTTGTGGAAATAACACTATTTGAAGCGGTTGAACCATTGTGGTTCACAAACCAATTTTTGGTCCCCACACTTGAGGACTTTACTCAAATCTACGCCTACTTTCATGGGCATGAATTTACCTGACACGAATTTCTGGACTGGGATTCTGAGTGGTTAGATTTTTCTTCCGTTCATGACTTTTGATGCCTGGAGGCCAGAGGACTAGCCATGTTAAATTTTCTTATACAGGAAATATCTTCCAGTGTAAGCGACCTGCCATGGCTATGGCACATGATGACACACCTATTCCTAGTTCTTTGCGACCAGACCGGATGATTGAAGAGCATAATACAGAATCAACCCCCTCAGCATGCTTAATTCCGTCCCGAAGCCACACCAGCTGTCCCATTACCCATTTGGGTCGTCAATCATCCAGAGTTCAGAAACCGGCCGAGCAAACCAAAAACCCTTTCAATATGCAAGATAACTTCCACCAAAATGTGGTTTATGCATTACGCCACCTGGACTGGTCCTTGAAAGAAAGTGTAGATGAGAATCACATGGCGATCTCAGCACTATCACAGGAGGCCAGGCAGGGTTTTACAATGCTAGAACTATTGCAGAGCCGTATGGCAAGAGGTGATGTTATCAATGATGCTGAGATACAGGAAGGTCGCCCTGTATTGGAACAATTGAGAGGCAACACCGAACGGGAACAGCAAAGGTTACGTGCACAGGTTCAGGAAGAGTTCCGACGCGAACAGGTACAACAAGAGCAACAGGCCCATATCTCGGAAACTAGGGACCAAATCCTGAAAAAGGAACAAATGGAACTTAATACTAAGAAGAACCAACAGGAACAGGAATGGACATGAAGGAGGAATGAGCAACATGAAATTGCTGCTCAACAGCAACGAGAACAGAGCGCTGGTATGAAGGCCTACCTTGATGCTCTAGTACTTCAGTTGGCGGAAATGACACTGGCACCAACACAGCATGGACCTTGTGATGTGATCCAGGACCATCAAACTGAAGACACTTAATAGTACCCATAGAAGGTACTATTCCCATGAAGGAGTCAGTATCAACCTCAAGAAAGGATATAGGTAAAGGAGTTGACCGTGGAGGAAACAACCTACCACGGCCACCACCACCAGGTAACCTTGGTGATGACGGAAACCCTGATGATGATAACGGGTCCGATAAGATGGACAGGGCAGAAAGGGAGGCAGGCCGGAATGCGCTCCCCGGTTACCATCTATTCCCAGAAACGATGTACTCGAGGAAAGGTTAAATATGGCTATCTTAGAATATATTGATGGGCTTTCCAGACCAGCTAAGCTAATAGCGGAAGTACCTTACTTCTTGGAGGGAAATGACAACCAGGATGTTTGAAACTTGTTGACATCCTATGAGGACTATATCGATGGCAATCCTACACAGTGGGTAAATCACAAACACTGAATAGTTTTTGCCTTAAGGAAAACAAAGGGAACAAAGAGGCATCTGTCACGGGGAAATATGGGAAGGTGATGGGTGGATTAGGTGGATATACTCGGGACCTGGACTATTCCACATGGGAATGGTTCCGACAAGAAATTACGAAGCGATATATCGGTATTGAAGAGGACTGATACGCCCTAGAAGAAATGACCAAGGTAGTCTATTAGGGAAAACTATACACTTATCTTCTTCTCTACAAAAACCTCAATATCACAGCAGGTCTTACTGGAATTAGTTGGAGGGTACAAGTAGAAAGTAAACTTCCTGAGGAAATTCTGCAACGGTTATTGCATGTGATATTCTCCTCTGATAAAGAATGGATGGAAATCATACGGGAAGTTGGGAGACAAGAGGAGGAGTTCCTTAAAATGCGGAAACTATCCAAAGGAGAACTCACGACACACGGATCTCTTTAAAAAAGGAAAGGTGATAATACCAATAAAGGTGTCAATAGTAGGAGGGGTTCCTACAGATACAAGAACGAAAATGGAAAACGGTTAAGGCAAACCCAGTGGAAAGGAAACCGGGAAACCAGAATAAGGATGTGCTTACAGACTGGAAAAAAGCTCATTACGGAATCTCACTGGAGGTTGTTGATAAGCGAAAGGAAGGAAAGGGTTACACTTGTTGTGGCCTCAGCAACTATACTTGGAGATGATGCCAAAAGGACATTATGGTTGCAAGAACCTTTGCTAAACTAGTAACTAAGGACAGACCAAAATTCTCACGCAAACCGCAAACAGCAATGGTGCAACCAAAGGTTAATCACATACAGAGTGAACCACTACCTCGCTTATGGGACTTATCGGACACGGAAATATCCTAATGGCACCAACATCTAAAGGGCCTGGGTAGTTAGGGTACTAGGAAACTAGTAACCAGGATTGAAAAAGGGATCCCCCTAGGCTGGGGAGAAGAATAATTACAACTTGGTGGAAAAATTTGGCAAAATGTCAGATTGGCCCACCATCCTACCTCCATCTCCAGTACCTGTATTTGAGCTCAAGAAGTTCGAAAATTAGTAACATACGATGAAAATAAAATTTCAAAGTATTTTTATTTTTTATTTTTTATTATTTGGGTTGAAGAGTGTCATCCGGGAAGCCTAGCCGCTCCACCACTGAAATGACCATAGAATCTGGTTCTCAATAACTCAAACCTGAGAAAGGCTTGAAGGGATAACCTTAATGAAAAGCCCGCCTGGCCAAGGCAAGACTCCACTAACTAAGCTATGAATGGACAACCCCAAGGAAGGTGTTTTGCGACAACAATTATAGTGCAGAAAGGACAAAAGCACTAAGGCAACTACCTACCCTTTTGGGTCAAGCTAGTCCAAATTTGGAAATAGTTACCATTTTCGGAATTTTGCACTCTTTTCAGAAATAAATATTTATTTCCAAACCTATTACTCCTTTAGGCATTTATCCTACTAGGAAGTGAAGGAAGAATATTTTTTTCGCCTTATAGCATTATAATGGCATTTTGGGGTATCTAGCCTATTTACAGGGGTTTTAATTTTTTGGGAGCCCCTCGGTACGGGTAAAGAACGCTAGTAGTAGGCCGCCCAGAATCTTAATAAATTGACTATTTGTTTAGTTCGTCTGAGGAAACCTCTATTGTCAAAACAATGCTGGCTTTGTCACGATCACCTAAGCTATTGTTAAGGGTAGTCGATTCTAAGGGCAAGCGAATCGAACTAGGCTTAAATCTTTCTTCGTAAACGGAGATTGTGTAGGAAGGCTCGTAGGTAAAGATTTTGAGCAAAACTAAAGTTATTGCAAAGATCTCTTCTCCCTTGCTTGATGATGGCTAAAGCTCGGGAGGCACCTGGATATTTATATCCCGCGTCTGAGTGTTTGCGGACTACATCAGGGTTACATATAAACTGGTATTTTCTTCCCAATACTTGTCTCTTAATCCGAGAGCGAACCCACTTTGACCCTGAAACTTTCTCTTCCCCCACACAGCTAATGGTATGATCAGAGCTCCGGACTTCTTTGAGGGTATGGACCCCCTTAGTCTGAGGAGTCAACCTGCTTTCAGCTGGTAAGATATGGCCGCCCTGTTTGGAACGTACCAATAACTTCTTAGAACTCCAAGGGGCCAGCTTGAGTGTTGGCCGAATCTGCTTCGTGCAGTCTAATCCGGCTCTGCAGCTGGCTTTCAGGATGACTAGTGATAACAATCAGGCCAATACCTTCTTGTCTTCACTGCCTCACCTTATCAACTTGTTCTGATAGGTTCGTTGACCTTATAGGTATCACGGGGGCGTCAGCGTACTCTCGGTATATATTGGAGTAGCCTACTTCAATCGCGCAATAGTACCCATCTAGGACTACCCGTGCTTACTTAACTTCAACTGGGTGTAACTCTGAGAGTTCTTAACGGAATCACTTCGTTCCACTTCCCAGACGTAGCCAGAGAGGCCCTCTTATATACCCTTCAAAAAAGCATCTCGTCGGAGGGACGGCGACGACGTATCCGGGGTTACAAGATGTGTTCCAATTTCTCGTTTTTCTTAGTAAACGAGTAACTGCACAAGGTGCCAGTGTCGACTACCAGGGCGAATGCCATGGCCGTAGGGGGGTAAGTGCCTGTGGAGGTTCAGATTCATGCAGTTCCTTCTGAAAAGTTATGTAATCCTCTTGGGAGTCGTTTGTGCCTAAAACGAGCTCCCTCCTCTGTGCGGTTTCTCTCGAATCTCTCTCCAAAGGTTACCCTCTCTTTAGGGATCCCAAAAATAACAATAAAGAAAAACCAAATGGACAATTTTTAACCATAAAACCCCAACTCAAACAATTCCGAACTATATCAGTGCCTTCTTGAACTCGACTTAGTAGGGTTAAAAACCTAACGTGTTTGCTTGGCCACGCTGGGAAAACCTTTTCCTTGTCATTCAACATGTACCCGCTTTGCTATATCCGGATTCTCCCTATTAAACGCCTCCCCCAATTCCTGTGAATGCTCTAAGTGGTCTGGTGGTTCACAAGTATTTTCATCTTCGGTGCAGCCAGTCCACTTCACAAAGTACTGCAGCTCACACATCGGTTGGTTCCGACCACCCACCCGCCGGGTATAAGAGATTATTTCACTGTTCACGATTCTTTCGATATCCCATTCAAGATCTGAAGCGATTTCTTCTAACTTGCGGGGAGGTTCTTCTCTTGCTGGTCGATTGGATGTTTGATAGGGTTCCAACAATGATACATGAAATATAGGATGGATCTTCCATCTTGGTAATATTTATAGTTTGTAGGCACGTTTACCTCTTTTTTCCATTACCTTAAACGGGCCATACAGCTTTGGGCAAAGCTTCTTCGCGGGTCGTTTGGTCTGTATATTTTTTGCATTTAACATGACCAGGTCTCCGACCTTGATGTCTGGTTGCTGCTTAGCCTTGCAGTTGTAATATTTGCTCATATTCTCCCGCGTTTCTTCAAACGCCTCTCTGGCCTGTTAGTGTATTGTTTGCATCCAGTGTGCATATAGCTGGGCGCCTGGAGTATGGACTTCACGTTCCTACATCCATTCTGTTTGTAGGTGGAATCCATAGTTTGCGTAAAAGGGTGACATGCCATGTGCGTTCGTTACCGAAATGTTGTAGCCATGCACGGCTAGTGGTAACAGCTGGTACCAGTCCGTTTGGTCATAATTGACAAAGTTTCTGAGGTATCCTTCCAGCACTTGGTTGGTCCTCTCTGTCTATCCATCAGTTTGCGAGTGGTATGCAGTTGACATTTTTCGTTTTATCCCCAAGGTTTTGCATAGGGATTTCCAAAATTCTCCCGAAAACTTTGCATCCATATTGGATATAATATCCGCTGGAAGTACATGTAACTTCTAGACTTCCCTTATGAATACGTTTGCAACCTCCTTCGCAGTTGCATTACTTTCTAGACCTATGAAGTGAGCCATCTTTGTAAACCGATCCACAACTACCATAATCTGTGTTCTTCCTTGTGATTCTGGTAGTTGTGTGATAGAGTCGCTCGATATGGATGACCAGGCTGCTAACGGGACTTCTAGAGGCTGAAGGAGACCGAACTGGGCATGCCGTGGGGATTTATTGTGTTGACATTCATCACATGACCGTCCGTAGTCAATTATACACGCTGTTAGCCCTACCCAATAAAGGTCTCTGGTCACAATTTCCAGAGTCTTCTCCTGTCTAAATTGTCCTGCTACCTTAGAGTCGTGGCAGCCTTTGGCTATAGTTGTCTGCAGCTGTTCGTTGTCTGAAATGTATAAGCGATTCTTATAGTATATCAGTCCTTCTGTTACTGCCCAGTTACTTGGTACTGGTTTGCCCTCATTTATAAACGTTTCCAATTCTTGCTTGCGTTCCTGCCAGTCTTGATAGTCCTGGCCTGCCTCTTTGATGGTTTATAATAATGTTTGGTCATATTTCCTAATATCAACTTTGGATATTATAGCATTAGACATTAGGAGTCTCCCTTTGTCTTGTCTTGCTTGAAGGTACGTTCCACAAAGAAACTCATTTTCGGCCTGGTCCGCTTGCAAGTATGCAAACACTACCTGGGTCTTTATTGCAGCTGATCGTCTGGGTCATACATCCGTACTTCTAAATCCGCTGTTGCCCCTTGCAGTTTATGCCAGTCTGTCAACCTCTATCGCTTTGAGCATGTGTATGTTCTCAATCATCATTTGTGCCATTCTTTCCCCTTTGCGAACCTGGCAATCTTGGTTTCCAGGATTCATTATGATAACCTTGACTTCACCAGTGTAATCAGCGTCGATTACCCCAACGCCAATGCTGATCCCAAATTTGGTGGCCATTCCACTGCCTGGTGCTAACCGTGCCTATGTTCCTTTTGGTAATCCGACGGAAATTCCCGTTTCCACCAACCTGTGTACTTTGGCCGGAATTATAGAGTCCTCTAGTGCGTACAGGTCGTGTCCGGCTGCTAGTCGGGACCCTTTTGTACGCATTCGGGCTTTTGGAGTTAGCTGTTTTATTCGCAAGAAATTAGTAGACTCTGTGTCAATTATTCTTTCCTCCCTTTCTGGCTGATTTAAGTGTACCAGAATGATTTGGAGGTGAGAAGGCTGGAGTATTGACTGCTCGCTATGCGCAGCTCCCTCCTCAGAACGGTACTCCAGCCGTCGCCTTAGTGCATCGGGCTTTCTGCCTCGTTTTCCCAGTCGTTAGACAATTTTGAAATTATAGTTCGCTTGTTGCTGAGCTTATGGTATTTGCTGTGGATTCCATACCTTAGTTGTAAGGAAGTTCTGTAGGTTAAGGTTATCAGTGTACACAGTCACTGGTTTTTCTGTTCCGATGAGGTACTGTTTCCATTCTTTAAATGCTTCCAGAATCGCCAATAGTTCCTCATCAGGGATCTCATAATTTCGCTCTGCTGGGCTCAGCTTCCGTGAGTGGAAAGCCACTGGATGTAGCTTTTTGTCTTTAAACTGGGAGAGGACACATCCTAGTGCAAAATCCCTACCATCTGTTTCAACAATTGTTTCTCAGTTAGGGTAGAAATAACTGAGTATAGGGGCGGAGATGAATCTTTTCTTAAGTTCTTCAAATGCCCCGTCTTGTTCCGGCCCCCAGCTGAATTTTCTGGGGTCACCCTTCAATGTTTCGGTTATTGGTTTGCAGATATTTGAGAAATCCTTAATGAAACGTAGGTAAAAATTGGTAAAGCTAATGAACATTTGCACCTCCTTGACCGACCTTGGTGCCTTCCAATATTTTATGCTTTAGACCTTTCTTTCACTCATGGTGACTCAATCAATTGCCACAATATACCCCAAAAGTTCCACTGTATCGACATGAAAAACTGATTTAGTCTTCGATACCGCTAGATCATATTCCTTCAAGCGAGAGAGTACCTTTTTGACAAGGTCAACGTGTTCTTTCTCTGTCTTGGAGTAAATTAGGATATTGTCTAGCTAGACCACCACTCCATGATCTAAAAATTCGCGAAGAATTTTGTTCATCATGGCCTGGAATGTGGCTGGCACGTTTATCAGTCCGAATGGCATTACATTGTATTCTAAGGGGCCGTATCGGGTCCGGAAAGCTGTTTTCCACTCATCTCTTTCCTTTATTCTTAGGAGGTGGTAGCCATATCTTAAGTCGAGCTTAGTGAATATTTAAGCACCTGCGAAGCGGTGGCGGAGCTCGCTCATTGGGGGTAGCGGATATTTGTTGGCTACCGTTAACAAATTCAACTGCCGGTAGTCCACACATAGCATCATTGAACCATCAGGTTTAGGGACAAATAAGATTGGAGCCCCAGTAGGAGATTTGCTTTCCACAATTTTCCCTTGATCCTGAATTCTCTGCAGGTGTTTGCTAAGCAAATCCAGCTAGTGTGCAGACATAGGATATATCGGGCCCCATAGCGGTACCGCGCCGGGTATCAAGTCAATGGCGTAGTCTAACGTTCTTCTTCCGGCTAGTTTCTCTGCTGTTTCTGGTGCCAAAACCCTCTTGAATTCATGGTATTCCTGAGGTATTTGCCGAATCTCTTTTAACTCTGGAGTGGGTGCTATTTCAATTCTTCCAATGTATCGTGCTTCAGGGTCGTATGCCACGGTTTCGTCCCTTTCAAATGTCAAGTCTATGCCTTCATCATTAACATGACTTGGGCATTTCTCGTCTTTAAATATCCATTTTTGCGCATCCTCATGTGCCTTATGAGATGTTCTGTATGCCACCATCCAAATGCGATAATTAGATCATATTTGCCAGCATTGGCAATTTCAGAAGAAATGTGAGATTGGTGTGCATTGCTTCCGATCTCTAAGAGAATAGGATGTGTTTAGTGTTTTCCCCCATTTGCTGCTGTGGTTCCTTCAAAGGTGTAAATGTCCGTGCTATTTGTGCAGGTGTGGTATGCTAAGAGATGTTTATTAACCAGTTCTTGGTTAATTAGGAATATTTAAGACCTGAGTCTAATAAAACACAGATCGGGATTCGTTCTCCATTTGCTTCGATGGTTGCCCGGCCTTCTGGGTATGAATAATAAGGCGTGGCAGGTGCTTCGGTTTAATTTCTTTTATTAGGGCCACTAGGGGCCTGTACAGGTCTTTTGTATGACATTTTCGTGGTTGTGGTAACTTATGGTGTTTGTTACCATGCCGGCACGGTTTCGGCCATTTAAGCCTCCTCAGACAAACTAGAATCTCTGTCTTTGGTGTACTGGGCTGCCCACTACTAGTGGTCTTTATCTCTTGCCGAAGGGTTCCTATACACCTCTCATTTGCCCTACTCATCCCACGCTTTTGTCTTCACTGGAGCCGTACTCGTATCGTTTTCGACTAATTCAGCGTTTTTGGACTCCAGGGATTCTTGACGCATCGCCTCGTTTACCACATGGGTTCATCGTACCTACCCTGTCCACAAAGCCGTAGTCCACAGTGGGACGGATTTACCCCGCTCCTTTTTGCGTTTGAACAAGGTACCCGTAGTTACTCATTCTCTCCCACTTCATTTTTGTTGATGTCCGGGATCCTATTCCGTTTCTCCAACTATTCCGTTGTGCAGCCGACCTGTAATATATTTCGTTCCTGGAAGGCTTCTCACGATCCAGGCTATACTGATTTCCACTTGTCATTCTTAAGAAGTCCCTAGTCAGCGCTGGTCTGTTCACTCTTCCTTGGATCTCTAGTAAGGATTTAGGGCTTCATAAGGATGCGGGTTTAGTTGACCGTCTTCCGTACTTAGGTCCGATATACACCAAATGTGATGCTCCGCTTACTTCTTTTTGAGTTTCAGATTCCCAGAGTTAGTCCCAGACTACCACGAGCCGCCATCCAAGTTAATCACTTTTTGCTCGCCTGTCATTCTTAGGTTTGCGATATTCCCGTAGGTCTGGATTGCTTTTCGTTACTCTCACTTTGGATATAAGTTTCCCAATGAGAAGCGTGGAATACCTGCTAATAGGACCTTGCAGAGGTCTAACCCCCTTTTTGCTTTCGGTTATGGGAAGGGGTCCATGACCGAGAGTCCGGTCGCCGTTGCTACAGGTGCTTGAAATTTTTTTTTAGGTTTCATCCATGTCGTCCAGTTCCCAAATCCTGGGCTGGTTAACTTGGTTTACCCTAGTCGTAGGTTCTGGTTGCCCATTTGTTATCTGAGGTCGTCGATATTGGGGTTTGAAATTTCCCCTTTTTTGCCTTATAAACGATACTTAAGCCTGTTTCCTGCAGAACTACCAAGTATGATTGGCCAACGTGCAACGGGTGCATTGGTTGGCTTTCTTTCGTTCTTCAATTTTGTCCTCAGGGATTCCTTTATGAGCTTCAACCCAATTTGTATGCTCAACCTTTCCTTCAGAGGGGGCTTTTTTCCCTTTTTCCACTTGTTTTTTCACTTGTAGGCACCCTTTTCTGCATCCGTATAGGTTTTCCGGTTTTTATTTCTAGGAGTGGTATTGCTAGGTTTTGATTACTCCCCTCGTTTCCTTTTCTGGAAGTCACTTTTCCCTGGGTCGTTTTTTCAATATAGCCCTTGTTGTTCCTTGAACGATTCTTCAGCTTTGGTAACCCTCTGAACTGCCTTTATCCATTCGCTAACCAAGTCGTGATTCTCCTCTGATAGCGTACGCATGGCATCAATATGAAGTTGCCGCTGAATTATAGTTCTCCAAGCGATACCAGATACTTCGGCCTCGATGTTGTGGTTTTCTATGGGTAGGAGATACTTCTCTATATCCCCTGTATACCAGACCTTCTCCATCTCAGCTAAGGCTTCTAGTGCCTTATGCAGTACTGAGAATCATTGTGTAACTTCGGCTCGGAAAGTGATCCAGAAATCATAACCTGCATCTTTTGGGAATCCGTGGTCCACGGTCATTCTCTTTAGGTAGGTTATCGGGAAAGGGGCTACCTCGGTTCCTTCCATTCTTGCTAACGCATACTTGATGCGTTCTTCATCGTTTTCTCATTACTATTGGTTTCTCTCAAAGTAGTCCTTACAATTCAATAACCATACTCCCACATCCTAAGTAGGCATATTCTCAATCTTGAATGGTGGATCCGCTTGCCGGCGGTTGGTCCTTGACAAGGCTTGCCCTAGTCGGTGGACCCTTGCGTCGGCTACGGATTCAAACTTACGGCCAGGCAAGGGTCTTCGTGATGGCTCACCACCTTGTCGTGAGGGGGCACCTCCATCTTCAGACCCCGGGTCAATATCGCCCGGGTTGGGTACATTCGCTGGGGGGGGCGGTGGTGGTTCCTTTCCGCTGTTTCCAGCTCCATCCCCATGATCCACGGCCTTTCCCTTGTCACGTCGGGGAATGAACAGGAACGCCTCTCCGCCATTAGCCGTGGTTCGTTTTTCCAATCCTGTATTTTCCATCGGCAGTGGTGCCACTGTTTCCCACACCCGTGGTGGGTTCTTCGCAACTTGTAGATGCACCAAAGTTACATTTATCCGCGTCAACATTTGATTTAGTTACTCAGATGTGGCATTCTGCCAGATCACATAGGCCTCTTTCTGACCTATCTTGTTCAAGGCGTTGGTGCAGTTGTCGTAACTCCTCTCAGGTCCGCTCATGTTCTTTTTGTGTGGCCACTAGTCTTTGGAGGAGTTTTGCTTTTTGCCTAGCCAATGCCTGTTCTAGCTGGCGGTCGCGATCCAGCGACTGTTGTCCGGTTGCTCCAATGTTAGCGTGAAGTTGGGTACTTACCGCTTCATGGTGTGCAGCCCGTTCTTCCCGTGCCCGCAACTTTGCCTCCAACCATTTGGTGGTTGTATCTTGAAGTGCGGCGGTTTCGGTTGCTAACATATCAAGTCCAGAATTAACCTGTTTCAACCCTTCGCCATTGATCTGTTCCCCACGGGTTATCCATTGAGCATGGTGCTAGAGTTGATTTGCCTGATCCTGAGCTTGACTAGATAGTTCACGGTATGCCAGATGTTGCATATCAACTGATTCCTGGAGGTTACAGTCGAAGTAGCTCCTTGCCTGGCCTACACATTCTGCTTATCTTTCCATAGCTGGATTTCTGGCTTCGGGGGGATGGGGCCTGCTTGATCGAGTTCCAGGGGCCTATTTCCTGACTCCCCTTGGCTATGAAAGGTGGTGGAGTGCCAAAGGTGACCTAGTGCGTCCAGGTGCAGGGTCGCTTCCAACCAGAGAGACTTCTTCTATATCAGACATGGCTTTGTCCGTATCGACGGTCAATTATCGGGCTATCCCGTTTTAGTGGGACTCCGGATGTTTTCCTATTCTCCAAAGAGATGGGGTGAATGAGGGGGAGGTAAAGCTGAAGGAACTGGAGGTTCCTTCTTCTTCAGTATCGTAGTCTTGGAATGGTTTCCACAGGAAGGTGGGACCGTAGAAGTGTTTCTAGATTTCTTGGAAATCTAAATCGGTAGGTAAGAGAGAGGGATTGGTGAACCAGGAGGGTTCCTGAGGTATATAGAATTGAATTTCCGCAAGGTAGTTTTCAAGTATTTCTTTGAATGAGGAGATGTAAATTGATGGACGTGGTTCGCGTAGAAGCTCGTCGAGGTCTTCGGAATTAGATATGAGCTTTTGTGATTCCAGAGGTATGACTTGGAGGTGTCCAGTAGTCATGTAAAGAGCCTTGGTAACAAGGAAAAATATCAATATACTGTTAAGGGTAGTTGATTCTAAGGGCAAGCGAATTGAACTAGGCTTAAATCTTTCATCGTAAACGGAGATTGTCTAGAAAGGCTCATAGGTAAAGATTTTGAGTAAAACTCATGATATTGATAAGATATCTTCTCTGTTGCTTGATGATTGCTAAAGCTCGGGAGGAACTTCGATATTTATATCCCGCGTCTGAGTGTATGCGGACTACAACTGGGTTACATATAAACTGGTATTTTCTTGCCAACCCTCGTCTCTTAATCTGTGGGCGAACCCACTTTGACCCTGAAACTTTCTCTTCCCCCACACAGCTAATGGTATGATCAGAGCTCCGGACTTCTTTGAGGGTGTGGACCCCCTTAGTCTGAGGAGTCAACCTTCTTTCAGCTTTTAAGATATGGCCGCCCAGTTTGAAACGTAACAATAACTTCTTAGAACTCCTAGGGGCTAGATTGGTCGTTGGCCGAACCTGCATCGTGCCGTCTTATCCGGCTTTGCAGCTGGCTTTCAGGATGACTAGTGTTCACGATCGGGCCAATACCTTCTCGTAATCACTGCCTCTCCTTATCAACTTGTTACGATAGGTTCTTTCACCTTATAGGCATCGCGGGGGCGTCAGCGTACTCTCGGTGTGTAACGGAGTAGCCTACTTTAATCACGCATTCATACCCATCTTGGACTACCCGGGCTCTCTTTACTTTATCTGGGTGTAACTCCACGAGTTCTTGACGGAATCGCTTCATTCCACTTCCCAGACGTAGCCAGAGAGGCCCTCTCATATACCCTGCGGAAAACATCTGGTCGGACGAGTGGCGACGACGTATACGGGGTTACAAGATGTGTTCCAATTTCTCGTTTTTCTTAGTAAACGTGAAACTGCAAAACGGGCCAGTGTCGACTCCCAGGGCGAACGCCGGGGCCGCCGGGGGGTAATTGCCTGTGGAGCTTCATATTCTTGCAGTCCCTTCTAAAAAGTCATGTAATCCTCTTTGGAGTCGTTTGTGCCTAACAGCTATACAACTATAATGTCTTCTAAGCGAGGACGAACAGACATAATACCCTTATAGAAGCGACCAAAGCTTACCCCAGAGGAACACAAACACTACCAATGCCCTTAAGGAACTGCACATATTTATGTTTATGGGAAACGACCTCGCATATGAGTTCTACTAGACTCAGGATCCAATATCTTTGTTATGCACTAAAATTTGGTCAAGGAATTGAATATTTCTTATGAATCTCGCAAAGATCCTATACCCATTTTGGGTTTTACTGGCAATCAATTCTCTACTGGTAGAAATTTCACCCTTCCCCTTTACATGGAAATAGGGTAAAATAAACACTTATCCAAGATTGCGTGCAAGATTGCACCTACTGGAAACTAGGGAATAATAATTCTTCTTGGATGGTGGAATAATGAACACCCCATAAAGGCAATTAACTACCCAGAGAGATGGATCTTTGAGGACCCAGGATGTCAACTCCATCTCCAACCAGAAGATGAAGGAATCTCGATCGAATGGCATGGGGAGGTTCTGGAAGACCCAGAGGCCTTGGTCATTGGACGAGCTGTCAGGGTAGCTGATGAGGAAGATAAAATACCCGATACTCTACCAACTCAATACCAAAATTACTAAGACCTGTTTTGCCCATCAACAGTGGCTAAACTACTACCGCATCAAACCTTCAATCATGCGATTGACCTCTAACCAGATACACAACCCCCGTGGGGACTTATATATCCTCGGTCGGAAAAGCAGTTAAGAGCACTGTTAACATATCTGGATGATATGTTAAGGTAAGGGAAAATCTCCCCTAGCAAATCACCGGCAGGTGAACCTATACTATTTGTGCCCAAGTCAGATGGACACTACAGGTTGGTAGTTGATTACCAAGGGCAGAACAAAGTTACTATCTACAACAAATACCCACTACCCCTTATGATAGAACTACGTGACTGTGTTGAACGAGCCAATATTTTTAACAAGCTGGACCTGAAGGACGGTTACTACTTGATTCGTATAAAGAAGGGTGACAAATGGAAGACTGCATTTCGCACTCAATAAGGCTTATATCAATATATTGTAATGCAGTTTGGTCTGGTAAATGCACCAGCCACCTTCCAGTTTATAATGACTATGATCCTGAGAGAATTCCTTGATGAAGGAGTAGTAGTATATATTGATGATATACTCATATACTCAAAATCTGAGAAGGATCATGTCACCTTGGTTAGGAAAGTATTAGAAAGACTGCGAGAATACAGAATGGCTATCTTACCTACGAAAAGCACCTTCCACATAACATCAGTGGAGTTCTTATAGTATATTGTGGCAGTTGATGGAGTCACTATGAGTGAAGGTAAAGTGGAATCCATCAAGGCCTGGAAACTGTTAGGCACAAACGACTCCCAAGAAGATTAAATTACTTTTCAGAAGGGACTGCATGAATCTGAACCACCAGAGGCAATTACCCCCCTGCGGCCCCGGCGTTCGCTCTTGGAGTCGACACAGGCACCTTGTGTAGTTGCTCGTTTACTAAGAAAAACGAGAAATTGGAACACATCTTGTAACCCGGTATACGTCGTCCCCATTAGTCCGACCGGATGCTGTCCGCAGGGTATATGAGAGGGCCTCTCGGCTACGTCTGGGAGGTAGAACGAAGCGATTCCGTCAAGAACTCGCAGAGTTACACCGAGTTGAAGTTGAGAAAGCCTGTGTAGTCCTATATGGGTACTATTGCGCGATTGAGGTAGGCTACTCCTATTTATACCGAGAGTACGCTGACGCCCCCGTGATGCCTATAAGGTCAATGAACCTTGCGGAATAAGTTGATAAGGGGAGGAAGTGAAGACGAGAAGGTATTGGCCTGATCGTGAACACTAGTCATCCTAGAAAGCCAGCTGCAGAGCCGTATAGGACGGCACGAAGCAGATTCGGCCAACAACCAAGCTGGCCCCTTAGAGTTCTAAGAAGTTATTGATACGTTCCAAACTGGACGACCATATCTTAAACAGGCGAAAGAAGGTTCACAACGAAGACTAAGTGGGTCCACACCCGCAGAGAAGTCGGGAGCTCGGATCATACCATTAGCTGTGTGGGAGTAGAGAGAGTTTCCGAGTCAAAGTGGGTTCGCACTCCGATTATGCGACGAAGGTTGGGAAGAAATTACCTGTTTATATGTAAACCAGCTGAAGTCCGAGAACACTCAGACGCTGGATATAAATATCGAAGTGCCTCCCGGGCTTTAACCATGATCAAGCAACGGAGAAGAGAACTTACCAATATCATAAGTTTTACTTAAAATCTTTACCTAAAAGCCTTCCTAGACAATCTCCGTTTACGAAGAAAGATTTAAGCCTAGTTCAATTCGCTTGCCCTTAGAATCAACTACCCTTGACAGTATATTGATATTTCTCCTTGTTACCATGGCTCTTTACATGACTACTGGACATCTCCAAGTCATACCTCAGGAATCACACAAGCTCATAGCTGATTCCACACACCTTGACGAGCTTCTGCTTGAACCACGACCATAAAATTACATCTCCTCATTCGTAGAAATACTTGAAAACTCCCTTGCAGAAATTCAATTCTATATAGCTCAGGAACCCTCCTGGTTCACTGATCCCTCCCTCATCCATACCGATTCAGATTTCCAAGAAATCTCCTAACACTTCTACGGTCCCACCTTCCTGTGGAAACGATTCCAAGACTACGATACTGAAGAAGAAGGAACCTCCAGTTCCTTCAGCTTTACCTGCCCCTCCTTCACCCCATATCTTTGGAGACTAGGGAAACATCC
Source organism: Tuber calosporum (assembly GCA_003316355.1). Classification (NCBI taxonomy): domain Eukaryota; kingdom Fungi; phylum Ascomycota; class Pezizomycetes; order Pezizales; family Tuberaceae; genus Tuber; species Tuber calosporum. Next base: position 38,258 of record QFET01003605.1, read on the forward strand.
GGAGTCCCATTAAAACGAGATGCCCCGACAATTGACAGTCGACACAGACAAAGCCATGTTGGACATAGAAGAAGTCGCTCTGGTTGGAATCGACCATGCACCTGGACGCTCCAGGTCACCTTTGGCACTACACCACCTTTCACAGCCAAACAGAGTCAGAAAATCGGCCCCAGGAACTCGATCAAGCACTCCCCGTCCCCCCGACGCCAGAAATCCAGCTATGGAATTATTAGCTAAAGGTATAGGCCAGGCAATGAGCTACTTTGACCATACCCTCAAGGAATCGATTGATATGCAACATCTGGCATACCGTGAGTTATCTGGTCAAGCTCAGGATCAGGCAAATCAACTCCAGCACCACGCCCAACGGATAACCCATGGGGAACAGATCATTGGCGAAGAGTTGAAACAGGTCAATTCTGGACTAGAAATGTTAGCAACTGAAACCGCCGCACTTCAAGATAGAACCACCAAACGGTTGGAGGCAAAGATTAGGGCGCAGGAAGAACGGGCTGCACACCATAAAGCAGTAAGTACCCAACTTCATGCTAACATTAGGGCAACAGGACAAGAGTCGCTGGATCGAGACCGCCAGCTAGAACAGGCTTTGGCTAGGCAAAAAGCAGAACTTCTCCAAAGACAAGTAGCCATAGAAAAAGAAGATAACCGGACTAGAGAGGAGTTACGAGAACTGCACTAATGCCTTGAACAAGAGCGGTCAGAAAGCGAAGCCTATGTCATCAGGCAGAATGCCGTATCCGTGCATCTAAATCGAATATTGACTCGGATGAATGAAACTTTAGTGCAACTACAATTTGTGAGGAACCCACCAAGCTTATGGAAAATAATGTCACCAGAGCCGGTGGAAAATCCGGGATTGGAAAAACGAACCAAAGCCGATGGAGGAGAAGAGTTCCGGTTCATTCAGCGAAGAGTCAAGTGAAAGGCCTTGAATTATGGGGATGGAAACGGAAATGGCGGAAAGGAACCACTACTGCCTCCCCCGCTGCAGGCACCCAACCCAAGAGATGATGACTCTGGGTTTGAAGACAGAGGTGACCCCTCACGACGAGGGGTTGAACCATCACGAAGACCCTGGCCTGGCCGTAAATTCGAATCTGAAGCAAACGAATGGGTCGACCGACAGGGGCAAGCAATGTCCAGAACCAACTGCCGACAAGAGGAACCACCATTCAAAATCGAAAATAAGCCTACTCACAACGTGAGAGTATAGCTACTATATTGCCAGGACTACTTTGGGAGGAACCCTTGGCAATGGGAAAACGATAAAAAGCATCAAGTATGTGTTAGGAAGAATGGAAGGAACCGAGGTGGCCCCCTTCTCAATAACCTATTGAAACAAAATCACTGGCGACCGCGGATTCCCCAAACATGAGGGTAATAATTTGTGGATCACTTTGCGCGCCGAGGTTACAAAACGATTCTCGTTACTGGACAAGGTACAAAATGCCTTAGCCCAGATGGAGAAGGTTAGGTATACAGGGGACATGGAGAAGTATCACCTTACCATGGAAAACCACAACATCGAGGCAGAAGCATCCGGCATCTCTTAGAAAACCATAATTCAGCGGCAACTTCCTATCGAGGCCATGCGTACACTATCACTTGAAAATCATAACTTGGATAGCGAATGGATCAAGGCAGTCCGCAGGGTCACCAAAGCAGAAGAATTGTTCCAGGATCAACAAGGGCTATTGAGAAAAAAGGACCAGTGGAAAAGGGACTCCAACAAAAGAAAACGGAAGGAGGAATCCAAACCCAGCAAGACCAGTGCTGGAAATAAAAAACGGAAAACCTATACGGCAGCAGAAAAGGCTGCATACAAATTGAACAAACAAGCGGAAAATGGGAAAAAAGCCCCCTCTGACGGAAAGGTTGAGCACACAAATTGGATTGAAGCTTATCAAGGAATCCCTAAGGAGAAAATTGAAGAACGAAAGAAAGTAAGACAATGCACACGTTGCACGTTGGCCAATCACACTTGGAGGTTCTGCAGGAATCAAGCCCAATTATAAGTTATAAGGCAGAAAAGGGGAAATTTCAAACCCCAATATCGACGACCCCAGATAACAAAGGGGCAACCAGAACCTACGACTAGGGTGAACCAAGTAAACCAGCCCAGGATTTGGGAACTGGACGACATGGATGAACCCTAAAACCGGTTTTCAGGCACCGGCAGCGACGGCGACTGGGCACTCGGCTATGGACCCCTTACCGAAACCGAAATCTACAAGGAGGCTCGACCTCTGCAAGGTCCTACTAGTAGGTATTCCGTGCTTCTCCGTGGAAAACTCAAAACCAAAGCAAGAGTCACGAAAAGTAATTCAGACCTACTTGAGTATCGCAGACCTAAGAATGACAGGCGAGCAAGAAGCGCTTAACTTGGACGGCGGCTAGTGGTCGTCCTGGACTAACTCTGGGAATCTGAAACTCAAAAAGAAGAAAGCGGAGCATCACATTTGGTGTATATTGGACCTCAGTACGGAAGACGGTCAACTAAACCCACATCCTTATAAAGCCCTAAATCCTTACAAGCTATCCAAGGAATAGTGGACAGCCCAGCGTTGACTAGGGACTTCTTAAGAATGACAGGAGGAAATCAGTCTAGCCTGGATCATGGGAAGCCTTCCTGGAACGAAATATATTACAGGTCGGCTGGACAACGGAATAATTGGAGAAACAGAACAGGATCCATGAGATCAAGAAAAATGAAGTGGAAGAGAATGAGTAACTACAGCTACTTAGTCCACACGCTAAATGGAGGCGGGTAAATCCGTCCCAAACCTTGACTCCGGCTATGTGGACAAGATAGGCTTGATAGACTCATGGGGTAAACGAGGCGATGCGTGAAGAATCCATGGAGCCCAAATACGCAGATATAGTCGGAACGATACGAGTGTGTCTCCAGTGAAGACAAAAGCGTGGGCTGAGAAGGGCAAATGGTAGGTGTATGGGAACCCTTCGGCAAGGGGTAAAGACCGCTGGTAGTGGGCGGCCCAGTACAACAAGGACTGAGATTTTAGTTTATCTAAGGTGACTTAAATAGCCGAAACCGTGCGGGCATGGTAACAAACACCCTAAGTCATCACAACTACGATAATGTCATACAAAAGACCTGCACTGGCCCCTAACGGCCCTAATAAAAGAAATAGAACCGAACCACCTACCCAGCCTTATTATTCATGCCCAGAAGGCAGGGCAACCATCGAAGCAAATGGAGAACGGATCCCGATCCATCTTTCCTTAGACTCTGGGTCTAACATATTCCTAATAAACCAAGAACTGGTTAATATACATCGCTAACCATACCACACTGGCACAAATAGCTAGGTTATTTATACATTTGAAGGAACCACAACAGCAAATGGGGTAAAGTACTTCACACATCCTATTCTCTTAGAGATCAGAAGCAATGCACACCAATCTCACATTTCTTGTGAAATTGCCAATGATGGCAAATATGACCTAATCATCCCTTTTGGATAGTGGCATACAGAACATCTCATAAGGCACATTGAGGATGCGCAAAAATGGATATTTAAAGACGAGAAATGCCAACGTCATGTTAATGATGAAGGCATAGACTTGACATTTGAATGGGACGAAACCGTGGCATATGACCCTGAAGCATGATACATTGGAAGAATCGAAATAGCACCCACTCCAGAGTCAACAGAGATTCGGCAAATACCTCAGGAATACCATGAATTCAAGAGGGTTTTGGCACCAGAAACAGCAGAGAAACTAGCCGGAAGAAGAACGTTTGACCACGCCATTGACTTGATACCCGGCACGGTACCACCATGGGGCCCGATATATCCTATGTCTGCCCACCAGCTGGATTTGCTTAGCAAATACATGAAGAAAATACAGGATTAAGGGAAAATGGTGGAAAGTAAACTCCTGCTGGGGCTCCAATCTTATTTGTCCCTAAACCTGATGGTTCAATGAGGCTATGTGAGGACTACCGGCAGTTGAATAAGTTAATGGTAGCCAACAAATATCCGCTACCCCAAATGAGCGAGCACCGCGACCGCTTGGTAGGGGCTCAAATATTCACCAAGCTCAACTTAAAAGATCGCTATCACCTCCTTAGAATAAAGAAAGGAGATGAGTGGAAAATAGAGTTCAGGACTCGATACGGTCACTTGGAATATAAAGTAATGCCATTAGGACTGGTAAACACGCTAGCCAAACTCCAGCCCATGATGAAAATATTCTACGCGAATTTTTAGATTATGGAGTGGTGGTCTACCTAGACGACATCCTAATATACTCCAAGACAGCGAAAGAACATGTTGACTTAGTCAAGAAGGTACTCTCTCGCTTGGAAGAATATGATCTAGCGCTATCAACCACCAAGTCGATTTTTCACGTTGATACAGTGGAATTTTTAGGGTATATTGTGGTAATTGATGTGGTCACCATGAGTGAAAGAAAGGTCGAAAGCATAAAAAATTGGAAGGCACCAAGGTCGGTCAAGGAGGTACAAATATTCATTGGCTTCACCAATTTTTACGGACCTTTCATTAAGGATTTCTCCAAAATCTGCAAACCAATAACCGAAACGTTGAAGGGCGACCCCAGAAGGTTCAGCTGGGGGCTGGAACCAGACGGGGCGTTTGAAGAACTTAAGAAAAGATTCATCTCCTCCCCTATACTCTGTCATTTCTACCCAGACTGAGAAACAATTGTTGAAACAGATGGTAGCGATTTTGCGCTAGGATGTGTCCTCTCCCAGTTTAAAGACAAAAAGCTATATCCGGTGGCTTTCCACTCACGGAAGCTGAGCCCAGCTGAGCGAAATTATGAGATCCCTGATAAGGAACTATTGGCGATTCTGGAAGCATTTAAAGAATGGAAACAGTACCTGCTCGGAACAGAAAAACCAGTAACTGTGTACACTGATCACCAGAACCTACAGAACCTTCTTACAACTAAGGTATAGAATCCACAGCAACTACGATGGGCTTAGCAACTAGAGAACTATAATTTCAAGATTGTCTGCCGATTGGGAAAACGAGGAGGAAAGCCAGATGCACTGGGCTGACGGCTGGAGTACCCTCGGGATAAGGGAGCTGCGCATAGCGAACAGTCAATACTCAAATCTTCTCACATCCAAATCACACTGGTACACCTAAATCAGACAGAAAGGGAGGAAAGAATAACAGGCACAGAGTCTACTGATTTCTTGGGAATAAAATTACACACTCCAAGAGCACGAATGCCTACAACAGGATCCCGACTGGCAGCCGGACACCACCTGTATGCACAAGAGGACTTTATAATTCCGGCCAAAGGCCAAAGGTTGGTGGAAATGGGAATTTCCGTCGGATTACAAAAATGAACTTACGCCCGGTTAGCACCACGCAGTGGAATGGCCGCCACATTTGGGATCAGCATTGGCGGAGGAGTAATCGACATTGATTACACTGGGGAAGTCAAGGTTCTCATAATGAATCGTGGAAACCAATATTGCCAGGTTGGCAAAGGGGGCCGAATGGGACCAATGATCTTTGAGAATATACATATGCTCGAAGTGATAGAAGTTAAATACTAGCAGAAACTGCAAGGGGCTAGAGCGGATTTGGAAGCACGGATGTATCACCTAGACGATTAGCTGCAACAAAGACCCTGGTAGTGGTTGCATACTTGCCAGCTGACCAGGCAGAAAATGAGTTTCTTGATGAAATGGACCTTCAAGCAAGACAAGACAAAGGGAGACTCCTAATGTCTAATGCTATAATATCCAAAGTTGATATTAGGAAATATGACCAAACATTATTATAAACCATCAAAGAGGCAGGCCAGGACTATCAAGACTGGCAGGAACGCAAGCAAGAATTGGAAACGTTTATAAATGAGGGCAAACCAGTACCAAGTAACTGGGCAGTAACTGAAGGACTGATATACTATAAGAATCGCTTATACATTCCAGACAATGAACAGCTGCAGACAACTATAGCCAAAGGCTGCCACGACTCTAAGGTAGCTGGACACTTTGGACAGGTGAAGACTCTGGAAATTGTGACCAGAGACTTATATAGGAGAGGGCTAACAGTGTGGATAAATGACAACGTACGGTCTTGTGATGAATGTCAACACAATAAATGACCACGATATGCGCGGTTCGGTCTGCTGCAGCCTCTAAAAGTCCCGTTTGCAGCCTGGTCATCCATATCGACCGACTTGATCACACAACTACCAGAATCACAAGGAAGAACACAAAATATGGTACTCGTGGTTCGGTTTACAAAGATGGCTCTCTGCATAGGTCTGGAAAGTAATGCAACTGCGAATGAGGTTGTAAACGTATTCTTGAGGAAAGTCTGGAAGTTACTTGGGCATCATGAGGAAATTATATTAGACATTTGTTGCAAAGTTTTCGGGAGAATTCTCGGAATCCCTATGCAAAACTCGGGGGATAAAACGAAAGATGTCAACTGCGTACCACCAGCAACCTGATAGAGAAACAGAGAGGACCAACCAATTGCTGGAAGGATACCTCAGAAAGTTTGTTAATTATGACCAAACAGACTGGTACCAGCTGTTACCGCTAGCCGAGCATGCCTACAACAATTCGGTAACGAACGCACATGACATGTCATCCTTCCACGCAAACTATGGATTCCACCCATAAAGGGAATGGATGAAGGAACGTGAAGCCCAAAACCCAGGCGCCCAGCTATATGCAAACTGGATGCAAACAATACACCAACAGGCCAGAGAAGGGTTGGAACAAATGCGGGAAAATATGAGCAAATATTTCGACCGCAAGGCTAACAGCAACCAGATATGAAGGTTGGGGACCTGGTCATGTTAAATGCAAAAAACATACGCACCAAACGACCCTCGAAGAAGCTTACCCCAAAGCTGTATGGCCCATTTAAGGTATTGAAAAAAGTGAGGCGAACGTGCCTACAAACCTTGAAATATCACCAAGATTGAAGATCCATCGGATATTTCATGTATCATTGTTGGAACCCTATCGAACATGCAATCAACCAGCAAGGAAACAACCTCACCGTGAGCCAGAGGAAATGGATTCAGATTTTGAACGGGAAATCGAAAGAATCGTGAAGAGTGAAATAATCTCTTATACCCGGCATGTGGCTGGTTGGAACAGAACGATGCGTGAGTTCTGGTACTTTGTGAACTGTATTGGCTGTTCTGTAGATGAATATACTTGGGAACCACTTGACTACTTAGAGCTTGCACAGGAACTGGTGGAGGCGTTTCATAGGCAGAATCCGGATAAGCCAAAGCGGGCAAACGTTCAATGACAAGGAAAAGGTTTTCCTACCATGAACAAGCAAACGCGTTATATTTTTCACCCTACCAAGTCGAGTTCAAGAAGGCACTGATATAGTTCAGAATTGTTTAAGTTGGGGTTTTATGGTTAAAAATTGTTTATTTGGTTTTTCTTTAATGTTATTTTTGAGGTCTCTAAGGAGAGGGTAACCTTTGAAAAGCGATTCGAGACAAACCGCACAGAGGAGGGAGCTCGTGTTAGGCACAAACGACTCCCAAGAGGATTACATGACTTTTCAGAAGGAACTGCATGAATCTGTACCTCCACAGGCAATTACCCACCTGCGGCCACGGCGATCGCCCTGAGAGTCGACACTGGCACCTTTGCAGTTGCTCGTTTACTAATAAAAACGAGCAATTAGAACACATCTTGTAACCCCGTATACGTCGTCGCCGTCCGTCCGACTGGATGCTGTCCGCAGGTTATATAAGAGGGCCTCTCTGGCTCCGTCTGGGAAGTGGAACGAAGCGATTCCGTTTAGAACTAGCAGAGTTACACCCAGGTGAAGTTAAGAAATCCAGGGAAGTCCTAGATCGGTACTATTGCATAATTGAAGTAGGCTACCCCTATATATACCGAGAGTACGCTGACGCCCCCGTGATGCCTATAAGGTCAACGAACCTATCGGAACAAGTTGTTAACGAGAGGCAGTGAAGACAAGAAGGTATTGGCCTGATCGTGAACACTAGTCATCCTGAAAGTCAGCTGCATAGCCGGGTAAGACGGCACGAAGCAGATTCGGCCAACAACCAAGCTGGCCCCTTGGAGTTCTAAGAACTTATTGGTACGTTCGAAACTGGACGACCATATCTTAAACAGCCGAAAGACAGTTGACAACTCAGTCTAAGTGGGTCCACACCCGCAGAGAAGTTGGGAGCTCGGATCATACCATTAGTTGTATGGGGGAAAAGAAAGTTTCATGGTAAAAGCGGGTTCGCTCTCCGCTTAAGCTACGAAGGTTGGGAAGAATATACCAGTTTATATGTAAACCCGGTGTAGTCCGCGAACACTCAGACGCGGGATATAAATATCGAAGTGCCTCCCAAGCCTTAACCATGATCAAGCAAAGGAGAAAAGTTCTTAGCAATATCATAAGTTTTACTCTAAATCTTTACCTACTAGCCTTCCTAGACAATCTCCCTTTACGAAGAAAGATTTAAGCCTATTCCGATTCGCTTGCCCTTAGAATCAACTACCATTAACAGAAACCACCTGCCTCGGTTAAGGAAATTGAAATATTTATGCGCTTTGCCAACATCTACCGTAGATTCATAAAGACTTCTTCTGAGCTCTGTGCACCATTTAGGAATTTCCTTAAGCGTAACCCTAATGAATTTTCTCGAGGAGAAAAGCAACAACGTGCATTTTAGGAACTTAAACTTAGGTTCATTACAACAACAATATTTTGTCATTTCCATCTGGAGAGGGATACTGTCCTGGAAATAGACTCTTATGATTATGTACTTGGATGTGTCCTCTCTCAATACTTGGATAAAAAACTACATCCAGTCGCTTTCCACTTCTGTAAACTAACTTCCGCTGAACGCAATTATGACATTCATGATAAAGAATTGTTGGCAATATTGGTTGCATTGGAAGAATGGCGACACTATCCTGCTGACATGGATGAACCATTCACCATCTATACCAATCATCAAAACCTATAATACTTCTCACTACAAAATCCTGGTCAGCCAGAAAAATAAGTTGGGCTCAAAAGCTAACTGATTTTAATTTCAAGATTAAGTACCAACCAGGAACCAGAGGAGGCAAACTGAATGCTTTAAGCAGGGGGCCAGAGTACCGCCTGAGGAGGGAGCTGAACATGCTAAACTGGCTATAATTCAGCGTCATCAATTTCAAAACCTCCAGGATAACCAAGGTTTTGTGGTCTCAGTTACATGGGGCAATGAAAGTACGTAACAGCTCCAACCGGGGTTGCTATCAGAAAAATGAAAACAATACGATAAGGATTAAAAGACTTCAACTAGAAGCAAGAATCCCAACTCTCGGTTCCATGCTAGCTGCCGGTCATGACCTATAGAGTACCGAAGACAACATAGTTTCCATCAAAGGAAAATGCTTATAGGAACTGGATTAGCTATAGGATTGCCAATTGGAATATATCCACGTATCGCACCACATAGTTGATTGGCAGTCAAGTATGATATTTCTATTGGAGCTGGAGTAGTGGATGCGGACTAAGGAAGGAGAGGTTAAGATCCTCCTAGTCAACCCTACTGACAATCCTTTTTAGGAACACAGAGGAGACCGCATAGCGCAGATGACAGTGGAAAAGATAGACAAGAAAGAGCTTCATGAAGTGATAGAGTTAGATAATACGGACCGCGCAAGCCAAGCTTTTGGCATCTCTCGCATACGGTTGCAAGAAACCCAGCCACAATTATGTTTCCTACATTCTGACACAAAGCACGAATATCTGGACTCCACTGATATTGCCTTACACCCAATTTGCACTAAAGAATAAACACTAATGTTCAATGCAATAATCGCTAAGTGCGAAGTTAAGAAATTTGATATACAATTCTTGGAACGGGTAAAGGAAACTACAATCAAGGATCCAGATTGGCTACGCAGAGAGAAGGAACTAGAACGTCTTCCGGATGATGGCAAAGAAATGTCTAAACAATTGACCCTAATGGATGGAATGTTCTTTTATAAAGAATACCTATATGTTCCTCATAACGAAACCCTACAAACAGATATCTCAAAAAGCTGTCACGAATCAAAGATTGAAGGACATTTCAGTCAAGAAAAGACTCTCGAAATTATCACAAGGGACTTTTACTGGAAAGGAATCACGAACTGGATAAACAATTATGTACGATTCTGCACTGAGTGCCAAAAGGCTAAGGCACCAAGACATGCACGCTTTAGGCTGTTACAATCACTACAGGTCCCATTTGCTGCTTGGGCATCTATCTCAGTAGATTTTATCACCCAACTTCCCCAATCTCGAGGATACAGCCAGAACAAGGTTCTAGGCGACTGGTTTATCCAACTGGCACACTATATCAGCTTAGAAGAAAACACGACTGCAACGGACATTGCTGCGGCATTGATCAAAGAATTTTGGAAACTTCATGGATTACCAACAGAAATCATCTTCGATATGAACGCATAATTTGCAGGAAAATATTGGCAATCATTGTGCAAGACATTTAGAATCAAAAGGAAAATGTCTATAGTGTACCACCCTCAAACTGATGGACAAACAGAAACAGTCGACCAAGTGCTGGGAGGTGTTAGGCACAAACGACTCCCAAGAGGATTAAATAACTTTTCAGAAGGAACTGAATGAATCTGAACCTCCACAGGCAATTACCCCCCTGCGGCCAGGGTGTTCGCCCTGGGAGTGGACACTGGCACCTTGTGCAGTTGCTCGTTAACTAAGAAAAAAGAGAAATTGGAACACATCTTGTAACCCCGTATAAGTCGTCGACGTAATGGTCTAAGGGTATAATGTCACGTGGTCCATCTTGAGGTCACGTGTTCAACTCCACAGTCCAACAGGGTTATTGGTCGAATGAGATATTTTCTACCAATTGGGTTTGCATCTGCAAACCTTACTGCAAGACAATAACGATGACCCAACCAAGGGACTTTCGCCTAACCCACCAGAAGGGCCTTCCAGCTTGTAATAGCAAGTCGAACGGAAGAAATCAGTGTGTCGCTTACAGAGTTATAAACGAAAATATCCTATGAGCCAGTCAGGTGACTGAGGTCGCTGACGCACAGCGACATGAGAGTTGATCACCTCATATACGGATAAATCACAAGTGCAAATGGCCAGTAAATCGGTGGACTCTCATTGGAGGATAGGACGCAATCATTCCAAAGAATGGATGAGGTGACCGAAGGCCATGAAGGAGTGGGAAGGAGTTCTCAGGGTCAAGAGGGCTCACCACTTCTAAAGCATAGAGAAGATATCTTCATAGTTGTAAAGCCGTGGGAACAAGGTCGCTGGGTATAAATACCTGTGCAGTCCCCGGTCTTAGATAGAGCATCAAGCAACGGAGAAGAGATCTTATCAATATCATAAGTTTTACTCAAAATCTTTACCAACATGCCTTTCTAGACAATCTCCGTTTACGAAGAAAGATTTAAGCCTAGTTCGATTGGCTTGCCGTTAGAATCAACAACCCTTAACAGTATATTGATATTTCTCCTTGTTACCAAGGCTCTTTACATGACTACTGGACACCTCCAAGTAATACCTCAGGAATCACACAAGCTCATTACTGATTCCACACCCCTTGACGAGCTTCTGCTCGAACCACGTCCATCAAATTACATCACCTCATTCGAAGAAATACTTGTAAACTCCCTTGCGGAAATTCAATTCTATATACCTCTGGAACCCTACTGGTTCATCAATCCCTCTCTCATTCCAACCGATTTAGATTTCCAAGAAATCTACGAACACTTCTACGGTCTCACCTTTCTGTGGAAACTGTTCCAAGAGTACGATACTGAAGAAGAAGGAACATCTAATTCCTTCAGCTTTACCTCCCCCTCCTTCACCCCATCTCTTTGGAAACTAGGGAAACATCCGGAGTCCCAATAAAACGGGATGCCCCGACAATTGACTATTGATACGGCCAAAGCCATGTCGGACATAAAAGAAGTCTCTCTGGTTGGAAGCGACCATGCACCTGGACGCTCCAGGTTACCTTTGGCACTCCACCACCTTTTACAGCCAAGCGGAGTCAGGAAATCGGCCCCGGAACTCGATCAAGCACTCCCTGTCTCCCTGCCGCCAGAAATCCAGATATGGAAAGATTAGCAGAACAATAGGCCAGGCAATGAGCTACTTTGAACGTACCCTCCAGGAATCGGTTGATATGCAACATCTGGCATACCGTGAACTATCTGGTCAAGCTCGGATAAGGCAAATCAACTCCAGCACCATGCTCAACGGATAACCCTTGGGGAACAGATCATTGGCGAAGACTTGAAACAGGTCAATTCTGGACTTGAAATGTTAGCAACTGAAACTGGCGCAATTCAAGATGCAACCACCAAACGGTTGCAGGCAAAGTTGCGGGTGCAGGAAGAACAGGCTGTACACCTTGAAGCGGTAAGTACCCAACTTCATGGTAACATTGGGGCAACAGGACAAGAGTTGCTGGATGGGGAACGCCAGATAGAACAGGCTTTGGCTAGGCAAAAAGCAGAAATCCTCCAAAGACAAGTGGCCGCACAAAAAGAATATGAGCGGACCAGAGAGGAGTTACGAGAACTGCACCAACGCCTTGAACAAGAGCGGTCAGAAAGAGAGGCCTATGTGATCAGGCAGAAAGCCGCATCCGAGCAACTAAATCGAAAGTTGACTCAGATGAATGAAACTTTGGGGGAACTACAAGTTGCGAGGAACCCGCCAAGCGTCTAGTAAAGAGTGGCACCACAGCCGGTGGAAAATCTGGGATTGGAAAAACGAACCACGGCCGCTTGCGGAGAAGAGTTCCGGTTCTCTCCTCGAAGAGACAAGGGAAAGGCCGTGGATCGTGGGAATTGAAACGGACCCTGCGGAAAGGAACCACCATCGCCCCCCCCCCGGCGAATGCACCCAACCCGGGAGATGATGACCCTGGGTCTGAAGATGGAGGTGGCCCCTTACGACGAGGTGGTCAGCCATCACGAAGACCCTTGCCTGGCCGTAAGTTTGAATCCGAAGCCGACGCATGGGTCGACCGACTAGGGCAAGCCTTGTCAAGGACCAACCACCGGCAAGTGGATCCACCATTCAAGTTTGAGAATAAGCCTACTCAGGATGTGCGAGTATGGTTATTGAATTGCGAGGACTACTTTGGGAGAAACCCATGGCAATGGGGAAACGATGAAGAATGCATCAAGTATCCCTTAGGAAGAATGGAAGGAACCGAGGTAGCCCCTTTCTCGATAACCTATCGGAAGAAAATGACTGGGTACCTCGCATTCCCAAAACATGCGTGTTATGATTTGTGGATCACTTTCCGTGCCAAAGTTACAGAACGATTCTCAGTCCTGCACAACGCACAAAAAGCCTTAAGCGAGATGGAGAAGGTCCGGTATACAGGGGATATAGAGAAGTATCTCCTCACCATGGAAAACCACAACATCGAGGCGGAAGTATCTGGTATCGCTTGGAGAACTATAATTCAGAGGCAACTTCCTATTATAGCTATGCGTACGCTATCACATGAGAATCACGACTTGGATGGCGAATGGATAAAGGCAGTTCGAAGGGTTACCAAAGCGGAAGAATCGTTCAAGGAACAACAAGGGCTATTCAGAAAAAAGGACCCGTGGAAAAGTGACTTCCAGAAAAGGAAATGAGAGGAGGAATAAAAACCTAGTAAGACCACTGCTGGAAATAAAAAACGGAAAACATATACGGCAGCAGAAAAGGCTGCTTACAAATTGAAAAAACAAGCGGAAAAAGGGAAAAAAGCCCCCGCTGAAGGAAAGGTTGAGCATACAAATTGGGTTGAAGCTCATAAAGGAATCACTGAGGACAAAATTGAAGAACGAATAAAAGCCTACCAATACAGCTGTTGCACGTTGGCCAATCATACATGGAAGTTCTCCAGGAAACAGGCTCAAGTATCGGTTATAAGGCAGAAAAGGTGAAATTTCAAACCCCAATATAGACGACCCCAGATAACCAAGGGGCAACCAGAACCTACGACTAGGGCAAACCAAGTCAACCAGCCCAGGATTTGGGAACTGGACGACATGGATGAAACCTAAAAGAGGTTTTCAGGCACCGGCAGCGACGGCGACCGGGTACTCAGTTATAGACCCCTCACCGAAACCGAAATCAACAAGTGGGTTCGACCTCTACTAGGTCCTACTAGTAGGTATTACGCGCTTCTCAGTGGGAAACGCAAAACCAAAGCGAGAGTCACGAAAAGCAATCCAGATCTACGGGAGTATCGCAAACCTAAGAATGACAGGCGAGCAAGATGCGATTAACTTGGAAGGTGGCTCGTGATAGTCCGGGACTAACTCTGGGAATCTGAAACTCAAAAAGAAGAAAGCGGAGCATCACATTTGGTGTATATCGGACCTCGGTACGGAAGACGGTCAACTAAACCCACATCCTTATAAAGCCCTAAATCCTTACAAGAGATCCAAGGAAGCGTGCACAGACCAGCCCCGACTAGGGACTTCTTAAGAATGACAAGGGGAAATCAGTCTAGCCTGGATCATGAGAAGCCTTCCAGGAACGAAATATATTACAGGTCGGCTGGAAAACGGAATAGTTAGAGAAACGGAACAGGATCCAGGACATCAAGAAAAATGAATTTGAAGAGAAAGAGTAACTACGGCTACCTAGTCCACATGCTAAATGGAGCGGGGTAAATCCGTCCCGAACCAGGACTCCAGCTTTGTGGACAGGGTAGGTACGATAGACTCATGGGGTAAACGAGGCGATGCAAGAACAATTCTTGGAGCCCATAAACGCTGATATAGTCAAAATGATACGAGTACGGCTCCAGTGAAGACAAAAGCGTGGGCTGAGAAGGGCAAATGGCAGGTGTATGGGAACGCTACGGTAAGTGGTAAAGACCGCTGGTAGGTGGCAGCCCAGTACACCAAAGACAGAGATTCTAGTTTGTCGGAGGAGGCTTAAATAGCCAAAACCGTGTGAGCATGGTAACAAACACCATAAGTTACCACAACCACAAAAATGTCATACAAAAGACCTGCATTGGCCCCTAGCGGCCCTAATAAAAGAAATAAAAGCGAAGCACCTTCCCCGCCTTATTATTCATACCCAGAAGGCCGGGCAACTATCGAAGCAAATGGAGAACGAATCCCTCTCCGTGTTTTATTAGACTCACGGTCTACCATATTCCTAATTAACCAAGAACTGTTTAATAAACATCCCTTACCACACTACACCCGCACAAATAGCTTGGACATTTACACCTTTGAAGGAACCACAGCAGCATATGGGGGAAAACACTACACACATCCTATTCTCCTAGAGATCGGAAGCAATGCACACCGATCACACATTTCTTGTGCAATTGCCAATGCTGGCAAATATGACCTAATCATCCCATTTGGATGGTGGCATACAGAACATCCCATAAGGCACTTGGACGATGCGCAAAAATGGATATTTAAAGACGAGAAATGCCAAGGTCATGTTAATGATGAAGGCATAGACTTGACATTTGAATGGGACGAAACTGTGGCATACGACCCTGAAGCACGATACATTGGAAGAATCGAAAAGGCACCCACTCCAGAGTCAAAAGAGATTCGGGAAATACCTCAGGAATACCATGAATTCAAGAGAGTTTTTGCACTAGAAACGGCAGAGAAACTAGCCGGAAGAAGAACGTGTGACCACGCCATTGACATGATACCCGACGCTGTACCGCCATGGGGCCCGATATATCCTATGTCTGCCTACCAGGTGGATTTTCTTAGCAAATTCCTGCAGAAAACGCAGCATCAAGGGAAAATTGTGGAAAGCAAATCTCCTGCTGGGGCTCCAATCTTATTTGTCCCTAAACCTGATGGTTCAAGGAGGCTATGTGTGGACTAACGGCAGTTGAATAAGCTAACGGTAGCCAACAAATATCCGCTACCCCTAATGAGCGAGTTCCGCGACCGCGTGGCTGGTGCTCAAATACTCACTAAGCCCATCTTAAAAGATAGCTACCACCTCCTAATAATAAAAGAAGGAGATGAGTGGAAAACAGCTTTCCAGACCCAATACAGCCCCTTTGAATACAAAGTAATACCATTCCGACTGGTAAACGCGCCAGCCATATTCCAAGCCATGATGAACAAAATTCTTCGCGAATTTTTAGATCATGGAGTGGTGGTCTACCTAGACAATATCCTAATATACTCCAAGACAGAGAAAGAACACGTTGACCTGGTCAAAAAGTATTCTCTCGCTAGGAGGAATATGATCCAGCAGTATAGACCACCAAGTCAGTTTTTCATGTCGATACTGGGGAATTTTTGGGGTATATTGTGGCAATTGATGGAGTCAGCATGAGTGAAAGAAAGGTCGAAAGCATAAAATATTGTAAGGCACCAAGGTCGGTCAAGGAGGTGCAAATATTCATTGCCTTTGCCAATTTTTACCGACGTTTCATTAAGGATTGCTCCAAAATCTACTGACCAATAACCGAAACATTGAAGTGTGACCCCAGAAAATTCCGCCGGGGGCCGGAACAAGACGGGGCCTTTGAAGAACTTAAGAAAAGATTCATCTCCGCCCCTATACTCTGTCATTTCTACCCTGACAGAGAAACAATTGCTGAAACAGATGGTAGCGATTTTGCACTAGGATGTGTTCTCTCCCAGTGTAAAGACAAAAAGCTACATCCGGTGGCTTTCCACTCACGGAAGCTGCGCCCAGCAGATCAATTATAAGATCTATGATAAGGAACTATTAGTGATTCATGAAGCATTTAAAGAGTGGAAACAGTACCTAATCGGAACAGAAAAACCAGTGACTGTGTACACTGATCACCAGAACCTACAGAACTTCCTTACAACTAAGGTATGGAATCCACGGCAAATACGATGGGCTCAACAACTAGCGAACTACAATTTCAAAATTGTCTACCGACTGGGGAAACGAGTCGGAAAGCCAGATGCACTAAGGCGACAGCCCGAGTACCGTCCTGATGAGGGAGGTGCGCATAGCGAACAGACAATTCTCAAGCCTTCTCACTTCCAAATCACACTGGTACAGATAAATCAGCCAGAAAGGGAGGAAAGAATAATTTGCACCGAGTCTACTTATTTCTTGCGATTAAAATTGCTAACTCCAAAAGCACGAATGCCTATAAAAGGGTCCCGACTAGCAGCCGGACACGACCTGTACGCACTAGAGGAACTCATAATTCCGGCCTAAGGACAAAGGTTGGTGGAAACGGGAATTTCGGTCGGATTACCAAAAGAAATATATGGACAGTTAGCACCACGCAGTGGATTGGCCGCCAAATGTGGGATCAGCATTGGCGGGGGAGTAATCGACACTGATTACACTGGTGAAGTCAAGGTTATCATAATGAAACATGGAAACCAAGATTGCCAGGTTTGCAAAGGGGACCGTATAGCACAAATGATTATTGAGAACATACATATGCTCCAACTATAGAAGTTGACAGACTAGCAGAAACTGCAAGGGCCAAAAGCGGATTTGGAAGCACTGAGGTATGACCCAGACGATCAGCTGCAACAAAGACCCAGGTAGTGGTTGCATACTTGCAAGCGGACCAGGCCGAAAATGAGTTTCTAAATGAAACGGACCTTCAAGTAAGACAAGACAAAGGGATACTCCTAATGTCTAATGCTATAATATCCAAGGTTGATATTAGGAAATATGACCTAACATTATTGAAAACCATTAAAGAGTCAGGCCAGGACGATCAAGACTGGCAGGAAGCACGCAATATTTGGAAACGTTAACAAAGGAGGGCAAACGACTACCAAATCACTAGGCAGTAACGGACGGACTGATATACTATAAGAATCGCTTATACATTCCAGACAACGAACAGCTGCAGACAATATAGCCAAAGGCTGCCATGACTCTGAGGTAGCTGGACACTTTGGACTGGAGAAGACTCTGGAAATTGTGACCAGAGACATTTATTGGATAGGGCTAACAGCGTGGATAAATGACTACGTACAGTCATGTGATGAATGTCAACACAATAAAGCCCCACGACATGCGCGGTTCGGTCTGCTGCAGCGTCTAGAAGTCCCGTTTGCAGCCTGGTCATCCATATCCACCGACTTTATCACACAACAACCAGAATCACAATGAAGAATACAAATTACGGTAGTTGTGAATCAGTTTTCAAAGATGCCTCACTTCATAGGTCTGGAAAGTAATGCAACTGCGAAGGAGGTTGCAAACGTATTATTGAGGGAAGTCTGGAAGTTATATGGACTTCCAGTGGAAATTATGTCTGACATGGATGCAAAGTTTTCGGGAGAATTTTGGAAATCTCTATGCAAAACCTGGGGGATAAAATGAAAAATGTCAACTGCGTACCGCCCGCAAACTGATGGACAGACAGAGAGGACCAATTAAGTGCTGGAAGGATACCTCAGAAACCTTGTCAATTATGACCAAACAGACTGGTACCAGCTGTTACCAATAGCCGAGCATGCCTACAACAATTCGGTAACGAATGCACATCACATGTCACCGTTCAACGCAAACTATGGATTCTACCCACAAACAGAATGGATGAAGGAACGTGAAGTCCAAAATCCAGGCACCCAGCTATATGCACACTGGATGCAATCAATACACCAACAGGCCAGAGAGGCGTTGGAACAAACGTGGGAAAATATGAGCAAATATTACAACCGCAAGGCTAAGCAGCAACCAGACATCAAGGTTGGAGACCTGGTCGTGTTAAATGCAAAAAATATACAGACCAAACGACCCTTGAAGAAGCTTAGCCCAAAGCTGTATGGACTGTTTCTGGTATGGGAAAAAAGAGGTGAACATGCCTATAAACTAGAACTATCACCAAGATGCAAGATCCATCTGATATTTCATGTATCATTGTTGGAACCCTATCGAACATCCAATTGACCAGCAAGGGAACAACCTCCCTGGGAGCCAGAAGAAATCGATTCAGATCTTGAAAGGGAAATCGAAAGAATCGTGAAGAGAGAAATAATCTCTTATACCCGGCCTGTGTGAGGTCGGAACCGACCGATGCCTGAGTTACGGTACTTTGTGAAGTGGACTGGCTGCTCCCAAGATGAAAATACTTGGGAACCACCAGACCACTTAGAGCATGCACAGGTATTTGTGGAGGCGTTTCATAGGGAGAATCGGGATATGCCAAAGCGGGCAGATGTTGAATGACAAGGAAAACGTTTTCCTAGCGTGGCCAAGCAAACGCGTTAGGGTTTTCACCCTACCAAGTCGAGTTCAAGAAGGCACTGATATAGTTCGGAATTGTTTAAGTTGGGGTTTTATGGTTAAAAAATTATTAATTTGGTTCTTCTTTATTGTTATTTTTGGGGTACCTAAAGAGAGGGTAACCTTTGAAAAGTGATTCTGGAGAAACCGCACAGAGGAGGGAGCTCGTGTTAGGCACAAACCACTCCCAAGAGGATTATATGACTTTTCAGAAGGAACTGCATGAATCTGAACCTCCACAGGCAATTACACTCTTGCGGCCCCGGCGTTCGCCCTGGGAGTCGACACTAGCACCTTGTGCAGTTGCTCGTTGACTAAGAAAAACGAGAAATTGGAACACATCTTGTAACTCCGTATAAGTCGTCGCCGTCATGGTCTAAGGGTATAACGTCACGTGGTCCATCTTGGGGTCACGTTTTCAACTTCCCAGTCCAACAGGGTTATTGGTTGAATGATATATTTTCTACCAATTGGGTTTGCATCTGCAAACCTTCCTGCAAGACAATAACTATGAACCGACAGAGGTATTTTCGCCTAACCCTATAAAAGTGCCTTCCAGCTTGTAATAGCAAGTCGAACAGAAGAAATCGGTCGATCGCTTAAAGAGTTATAAGCGAAAATATCCTATGAGCCTGTCGGGTGACTGAGGTCGCCGACGCACAGAGACATGAGAGTTGATCACCTCATATATGGATAAAGCACAAGTGCATATGGCCTGTAAATCAGTGGACTCCCATTGGAGGATAGGACGCTATCATTCCAAAGAATGGATGAGGGGACCGTAGGCCATGAAGGTGTGGGAAGGAGTTCTCAGAGTGAAGATAGCTCGCCACTTCCAAATCATAGAGAAGATATCTTCATAGTTATAAAGCCATGGGAACAAGGTCGCAGAGTATGAATACCTGGGCAGTCCCTGATCTTAGATAGAGCATCAAGCAACGGAGAAGAGATCTTATCAATATCATAAGTTTTACTCAAAATCTTTACCTACGAGCCTTCCTAGATAATCTCCGTTTACGAAAAAAGATTTAAGCCTAGTTTGATTCGCTTGGCCTTAGAATCGACTACACTTAATAGGAGGCTACCTTTGAATATTTGTCAACTATGATCAGGATTACTGGTACCATCTATTGCCATTAGCCGTGAATCCATACAACAACACGGTAATAAGCGCACATAGAATAGCTCTGTTCTTCGCAAACTATGGTTACCATCTGCAAATAGAGTGGATAAAGGAGCGAGAAGCTCAGAATTTGGAAGCTACCATATTTGCTCACTGGATAAAAGCGATACATAAAAAGGCAAAAGAATCACACGAGAAGACTCGTGAAGGGATGAACAGGTACTATGACCGCCTAGGTCACAGTCTACTAGACTAAAAAATTGGCGCCTTGGGTATGCTAAACACGAAGAATATCCGCACTAAGCAACCGTCCAAGAAGTTAGCACCAAAATTATATGGCCCGTTCAAAATCCAAGACCAACAAGGTGATCTAGAATACAAATTAGAAATGTCATAGCGATAGAAAATTCATCTAGTATTTCATGTATCGCTACTCGAGCCGTACAGAAAATCAGTTCGACCTAGCCGACAATAACCACCCCTGGCACCAGAAGAAGTTGTAGGTGGTCTTGAATGGGAAGTGGAAAAAATTATTAAGAGTGAAATAATCTCTTATGAGCAAAGATCTAGAGGACATTCACAAACGATCCAGGAACTTTGATACTTTGTTAAGTGGAACGGATGTTTCAAAGATGAAGACACCTGGGAACCACCAGAGCAGTTACAACATGCTCCAGAGTTGGTAGGAGTTTTTCATAGGGAAAATCCAGAGATGCCAAAGATGGGCTAAGTAGTATCTGGGGAAAGGTTTTTCCTGCTGTAGCCAAGTTATCACAGATGGTTTTTTAACCCTAGCGAAAGGAGTACTAAAATGAAGAATTGTTTCGTAACGAAGCCTAGGAAGGGGGAGCTGATGTTACACATATGGGATATGGGACTAGACTTTCGAGTTTAAAGATGTGATGGTATATAGCTCCGGGCGGTGACTATATTCACTACAACCCACACTGGCAAGAAGTAGGATCGTATCCAGAACTACACAACCTTGGTGAAAGATGATAGAGTAATTTATCCTAGAGGATCTATTACGTATTCTGCATCCTTGAAAATCTGAATGCATCTGTACATAAGTGCATATATGCAAGAAAGACGGCCATCCAGACTGATCACCAGGTATTCCGTATGATGTTTGCATATGGGCGGCATTAACTTAAACTTAGTTCATTTGGCAAAGAGATCGAAGGCTATCTACTGGTAGAGTGCTTGACACCCTCAGAGAAATAGATGGTCAGTTGGATCATTCGCTGTAGTGGGGTCAATCATCTTCAGGGTCAAACTGTGTTCGCACTTTTTAGACCATGGCCGAAGTCTATCAAGATACTTCTTATATATGCCAGCATAAGTACCAGGAAAAGTGTATAAATAGGGAGCCGTCCCCTGTAGTTAAGGGATCATCAAGTAACGGAGAAGTGACGTTAACAATAGATTCAGTTAAACAAGTTTACATGACTTCGAGAACCTTTTATCTTTATCATACATTTTACCGAGCTTTCCTGGCAGTTCTCCGATTATCTCGATACGAGCACTGCCTAGACAATTCAAAAGTACCGCATTGGCTACCCCGTAACAATTGGACTCTTAGAGCCGTACCAGGAATACCCCATAGGTATGCCGGCAAAGTAGGTACCTCAACCAGTCATTGTTGACTTGGACCTTAGCTCTGTAGTGGACGCCATAGCAGACAGCTAATGGTATAGAAGTACCAAAGACAAGTTCTCTCCACAGGTTGTCTAATACTTGGTATCATGCGATGGGTACGGTGCGGAAGAAAGTCCATGGGAACCGTACGAGATGTTGGAAGGAAAGGTAATTGGAGCCTAAGTTAAGATTCATCAACGGTATCCCTCAAAGTCCTGTGACAACCAGGTGCGAAGGTACGCTAGGTAGGTAGAAGAACTCTCCGAAGACCAGGGATAACTAAGTCTGAGGATAGACTAGTAGAAGAAGGGAGTAATATAATGCTCATGCAGATCAGTTGATATAGCTTACCGAACCTCAGCCCAACCAGGGGCCTTAAGGGGTTAGTAAGGAATGGTAGGAATAACCTTCAAAAGGGTGACATAGAAACTGAAGGTACTTTGAATAAGAAAGTACCTAATAGGTACCATGTTGGTAGGGTAACCAAGCTGGGCAGGGTAAGCTGCCATTTTAGTTATGCATGCTAACCTAGCTAGACTGAGTAACCCGCTACCATAGAGAGGTAGGGTAACTGGCTAGCTAGGGTAACTAGAAGACCCTATGAAAACCTGGTAAGAAGCAAAGAGCCCGTTGGGCTTTCTATATTCATGTAACCAGATAAATCACGATGGTGGAATTCAGTGTATACAATAGACTAGTTACAGGACTGTCTGCTAACATATAGGTAGGTAATGTATACATCTGAATGGATTCGGGCTAGGAAGGGAGCAAGTTACCCTACCTTAGGGATAAAGTATAGGCTTGTAGACCTCAAGTTACCTTACCTTCAATATTACAAAAAATGTGAAAAATGATTAAAGCCATCAGGGTTTGAATTGGACAATGTTGCTAAAGCGCTACGGACATAGGTGGAAAGGTTTGACAGTTGGTAAAAGGCTAACAAAACTTGGGGGGTGGAGGTGGTCATGTAACACCGTCTATGTTGCCATGGTCCAGAAGAGTAATCGTGTCCGCAGGGTATATAAGGGGGTAGGCGACGGCTGAACCAGGCAAGTAGTCAGTATTGACACCAGATGGGGCCCCTGGGATACTCTAGGTACTTAATATCCCTATCGGAGCTTTGGGAGCCCCTCAGGGTGGTTATCTGAGAGTTGTCAACAAATGGAAGTTTGTTCAGATAATCATCTACTGTAGAGCAGCTTATAGCCTAGGACCTCTACTATTACTGAGAGACGTTTCTGGACTCTGAAGGCATTCGAGCTTATCACAGCTCAGGTAGTTAACCAACCATTGGTAAAGGGTAACGCCCATTTAGCCAATACAGTAATGCCACTTGGCAGAAGAGTTAAGTAGTTACCAAAATAGTTACCGCTTGCCAAGTAGACCGGGTTGACTCCAACACTTGCATAGACACAACCACCACAGAGGAAATGAGTCTTAACTGAGATAATGAGTCCCATGTCGACTTGACAGTAGGCCACTGAGAAGACGATAGTGGGAAAGATTTTCCTCTCCTGCAGACATTATTGAAAAGCATTTCAGAAAATCAATCAGATTGGTTGTCTATTTAGGCACAAACGACTCCCCTGAGGATTACACAATACTCAGGAAGACAAAAGAGCATGAGTCCGAACCTCTACAGACAATCATACCCCTTCCGCCCCTGCGTTCGCCCTGGGAGTCGACACAGGCACTTTCTGCGGTTACTCGATTACTAAGAAAAATGAGTAATTGGAACACATCTTCTAACCCCGTATACATCGTTGCCGTCGGTACGAGCAGATGCTGTCCGCAAGGTATAAAAGAGGGCATATCTCGTTACGTTGAGGAAGTGGAATGAAGTGATTCCGTCAAGAACTTGTAAAGTTACACCCCGTTGAAGTTAAGAGAGCCCAGGTAGTTCCAACTGGGTATGAATGGACAATCGAAGCATGCTACTCTGACACACACTGAGAGTACGCAGACACCCCCATGATGCTTATATGGTCAATAAACCTATCATAATATGTTGATAAGAAGAGGCAGTGTAGAGGAGAAGGCATTGGCTCGATCGTGAACACTAGTCATCCTGAAAGCCAGCTGCAGAGTCGGATAAGACAGCATGAAGCAGACTTGGCCAACAACCAAAGTGGCCCCTTGGAGTTCTCAGAAGTTATTAGTACGTTCTAAATTGGACTGCCATATCTTAACAGCTGAAAGAAGGATGACAACTCAGACTAAGTGGGTCCACACCCTCAGCGAAGTCAAGAGCTCTGATCATGCCATCAGCTGTGTGGGGAAAGAGAAAGTTTCAGGGTAAAAGCGGGTTTGCTCTCAGATGAAAAGATGAAATTAGCAGAGAAACTCCTTATTTATATGTAAAACCAGTTGTAGTCTGCGAATACCCAAACGCAGGATATAAATATCAAAGTTCCTCTCGACCTTTAGCCATCATCAAGCAACAAAGAAGAGATCTTATCAATATCATAAGTTTTACTGGAAACAATTGACCTACGAGCCTTCCTAGACAATCTCCGTTTACGAAGAAAGATTCAAGCCTAGTCCGATTCGCTTGACCTTAGAATCTACTACCCTTAACAGGTCTCTCCTTATCCAAGCGATCCTTAGACTCCTGATACTGGCCCTGTATAAATCTGGCATTGATGAACACTGAGCAGAGAAGGGTGTACCTTTATACCTGGAGTATGGATGGGTATCAATGGGCTTTATAATTCTATATAAATAAATGTGATCGGCACTCTACTCTAATCACAAACTATCCTCTCATGAAGAACTTCAATTCAGTAAAGCTATGGCTTAATGATATTAAGTTATATCTTTTGATTCTAGCATTTTTCTCTTTTCCTTCTGTGAACATTACTTTGAGTCATTAGTGTGGTCGCAACCTTAAGATCCATCTTCCTACAGGGTGCCCCTGTTACACATTCTGATCTTCACGGCTTAGCCTGGCGAAGTTTGAGGTGGAGGTGATGCTGTGGGAATCTTTTGTGCCTGTTCCTTGGTCAACTTGGGGGAGGCTTAATAACAGGGCAGAGTTGATAGAGAGATTGAGCTTTAGTATCGTTCTTGCCTCAGATTCTATTTAGGAATAGGTTAGACAGGAGATCATTCGATTTTAGGGCTAGAGGAGGAAGAAATGGGGGGGTTGGAAGCATGGGTTGGGTCTGATAGACCATAGTCATCGGATGGATGGGTAAAAATACACTTGACGACAGCAATGTTGACAGGGGCGGTAGCGCTCATAGAGTAGACCCTCTTATCGGCTACAATTTATACTCATGACCTTTTGATAAAAGGGAAGAAAGAAAAATAACCAAGGTGAGAAATTGATGGTCATTTCAAACGGGAGGTAAAATAACATTCCTCGCGCAGCACATGGACGCTATAGTTGTACCTAGTTGTCCTGGGCCTCCCTCTTCCCAATATTGCATTGGGGAGATTTGAAGTTCCCTATACCATGCAGCAACCGGCGCCCGATATACTTGCTTCACAAAAGGTTAAGATTTTGGTGTCAGACAATTTGGAGCCAGATGCTTCTGTTTGTAGTAGGGGCCGGGAGTACGTGGTCCTAGGCTTAATCCTCACAGGACCCTGAGTCCAACTGTTACTCTTCAGCGACAATGCCTAAGTTGATACCGACTACACCATGAGAAGGTGCAGAATAAAACCAGTGCGGGAAAACATATTAGGGGATCAGGCTTGACCCTTCTGAGTTTTGGAAGAGTTGGGCTTACTAGGGGAGAAGTGTTTCCTTTTACCTCCACCCAGTTACCACTGAGCTTTAAATCCGAAGGAGCTTCTGGTCCATCTTTGACGAGTCGCAGGAGCTTGTGTGTTTGGCTAAGGACAACCATATTGAATGAGTAGAGAGCGGTACCAGATATACATCTGCGCCAGTAGCAGCGGCAGAGTGGTGGAGATTTTCTGAACCGAGTATTTGTACTGTGGTTTGTGAAAAGAGGCATTGAAACCAACACCTTTCCTTTCGGGTGCGGGGCGAGGTTTTTCCCGATAACAAGATCAGATGGGGGAGGGTTTGAGACTTACCCACTTGGCATGGCGTTGTCGGTGAGCTATCACAGCCAGATTTCATCTCTGACATTGCGAAAATATCTAAATAATAGAATGTCACAGATTTAATTTATTGACAAGCATTCTAGCTCAGTCTATCAGGTCATTTTATGGGATAAAAAAAAAAAATAGAAAGTGACCAACTCCCCCAATCCTAATTTATGTAAAGAAATTAAGGTAAACCATTCCTGAAAATGCCGTACTAGTGCAAATCATCCCGCAAGAAAAGATCCATGGTACTATCCACCCTTTCCGAAGCAAAGCAATACCTAACATCATCAGCACTAAAATCTATTAGGCAGCTATATAGCATATGGCTTAAGGAATCACTTTCCCACTTTGTCAGTCTCTTTTTCTTTCGTTCCATCCCACTTGAGGAAGATATCAAATCCTCCTTTTTGAAACTGACCAGTAATGAAAAAATAGATACCACAGTCAATTTTTGCATCAGTCTTTTCTGATTTTCTGTCCATTTTACTTCCAAGATCATCGACCTTACAGTCCATCCTGCCACCCAAGTCTCTCAAGCCTCTTTTGACCTTATCAATTGTGCGGTCCATCCTATTGCCCAGGTCTTTCAAGTCCCCCTTCACCTCATTGACAGTAGATTTGATGTTAAGCTCGTCATTATCGATGGCGAACTTTATTTTCAGTTAATACACATCAGCTATCATACCGCAAGGAGCCTAAATATTCATAAATATAATGTGGAATCTCCGTGGTATACTCCAAGGCCTACCTTCTCAGTTTGCAAAGCTTGTTCTACCGCCTCGAATGGCAGATTGGGGCTTGAGTGGATGACATTGTCAGAAGTATTGCTTTCACTAGACTAAGCCAGAAAATTAGTGCAAGGAGAGAATAATTGCTAACACTGGTTGATTTACCTCAGAAACAGTATGTTTTCCATGTCAACAAGACAAACCAGAAAAGCGAGTGTACTGTTTGGCCCCTGCATATCAGATAGCAACAGGTCTTGCAGACCTAACAAGGTTGGTAACCGGCATTGGGACTGGGAAATCTTGGTGGGTATTAAAGCAGGGTTAAGAAGTGTGTGGATTATCTGTTGTGGTTTGAGTGGTTGTTATTATAAAGGGAAAAAAAAGGACACCAGATATAATATGTGCGACTTTAATACAATACCAAGCATAGCTAAGGTTGTGGCTTGTTGCCACAGCTCGGTTGCTGGGACGCTTACCAACCTGCCATCAGAACGATAATTTCTTACAGGCACTCAATCATGTATGATACCATATAATTTTATTCAAAATGATAAACCTCTGTTAAACCAGCCATCGAAGTCCAATAGCCATTACTTATAGATTGGACAAGAAGGGCAGTGAGTATCAAATCATTTTCTACGATCTTGGTGGTGGGACATTCGATATTTCCCTCCTGTCTATTGACAGTGGATACCTTGCCCAAGTGCGGGCAATCATATATCTCATACTTTATTATGTTAGGTCAGGTCAAATGCAACAATTTAGCTATGTACTAGCATTATGTCTACATGGTTTCAAGGTGTAGTTGGTGGTACTCGGAAGTAAGAGTAAGTCAGGTGTGGTGCCAACAAATGTCTAGGATTATTTCCAATTCAGGTGCGCACCAGACTTTTGTCTGCCATATAAAAAAAAGCTACAAAAGCCACAAAATGGAGGACCTTCAACTCTTGTAACAGATCACATCCAGGCTTTTGGCCAATCAGTGTCCTTGGAGTCTATCTCACAATAGCTTCAAGTCTTTAATTTCGAGGTCCTTTTCCTCTTCTTTAACCTTGTTTCCTAAAGATAATTTATCTTCATTATCTACGATTCTAGGCTCCTTCTGTTAGGCATATGGGTGCAAGACCCCTCCTGCCCCCTTGTGGGGCCTGCACGTCACCTGCAGCCCCTATGGTAAAAGGTGTCCCCTGACCAAAAAACCGACAAATGGCGCCCCTCTTGAAACACCATATAGGTTGCCGCCGTCATGGTCCAGGAGTATATAATCAAGTGGTCCATCTCGAGGTCATGTGTTCAACTCCTGGGTCCAGCAGGGTGATTGGTTGAAAGAGATATTTTCTAACAATTGAGTTTACATGTACAATCACTCCTGCAAGACTATACCAGCCACCTGATGCAGGGATTATTGCCTGACTTCCAAGAGGACGACTCTCTCTTGAAATAGCAGGTCGAACGGAAGAAATCTGTTGGTATGATAAAGAGTTATTAGCGATATTATCCGATGAGCCATACTGACGACTGAGGTAACCGATGCATGATGGCATGAGCATTGATCAGCTCATATATGGATAAGGGTCTACAGATCGGCAGACTCCAATTGGCAGATAGGACGCTTTCATTACACTGCAATAGGTCAGTTGACCAAAGACCATATATATAAGACTAAGTTCTCAGTGTGAAACGGGTTACGCACATGTTGACTATAGTAGAAAGCTCTGACAAGTTGTAAAGCCATGGGATTAAGGTCGTAAGGTATAAATACCTAGGCAGTCCCGCGGTCTTAGGCAGGACAACAAGCTACAGAGAAGAGATCTTATCAATATAAGAAGTTTTACTTGAAAAGCTTTGTTACTTTCCCTAAAAGCCTTCCTAAACACTCTCGGTTTATGAAGAAAGATTATAAGCCTAGTTGGATTCGCTTGTCCTTAGAATAGACTACCCTTAACACCATCTTGTCACTCTGTCTTCCTCTTTCATTAGTCGCCATGCTTAGAAGAGTGTCTTCATTTTCCTATGTCTTTGTAACTAACTCTGGGGTGGTTCTTTCCCAGTCGGTAGAGAAGATTATGGTTCTTTAAATGGAGATCTCCTGCCTCCACCATCATGTATCAGTCCTCTCCCGCCATCTCCACCTTTATGAGAGAGAAAGGGCTAGAGCAAGTCCCTGTTCTAACTCACCATTTTCTGTGGGAGATTTGGTTGTGCCACTGCCTCTTGAGGGGTTGGCGAGTGATGTGTTGGCTGGTGTTGGGGTGCTACTGTCTTGCAGGAAGGTGCAGGTGACTGTGGTGCTAAATGTTCCTTCGGCCTTGAGGCCTAGTTTCCATGATTTGGTGGTTACGGCTGTGGCAGTTCTACCCCCTCTGGTGTAGGAGCCGGATCCTTATAAGGATGAGCCTTTGGATAGAGATGGTGGTGCGGTGTGGTATAGGTCATGCTCTGGGTGGTGGTCCGCCGAAATGTTTTTCTCAGGAATGACGGGCATTGCATTAGGGGACAGTGTGTATCTTGCAGGAGGTGAGTGAGATATTGGCATCGGTTTGGGTGCCATGGGGTGTTGGACGCAGGTTAGACAGCAGCAGCGGTTGCTGCAGATGGCCTGGATGGGCCTGAGACCGAAGGTGCTGTTGTTCTCCGCATCTGCACCAATTTGCAAGTCCCTGCACCCGGGTTCTGAGTTTGCTCGGGATGGGGATCACTGGTGGAAGTGTTGTCGCTAGTACCGCAAGGCAGCCAAGTGCATCAGCAAAAAAATTCTCCCTCCTGTATTACCTATATATCTCCCTGAACAGGCTGGTAATGCCAGCTCCCCCTGTCCTTCCAGTCCCTCCCGTAATTCTATCATTGTCAGAAAACTCCCGAGGCCTCCCCACAGCTCAATCCAGACCCCAAACTTCATTCATCACTGTCTTTTATCTGTAGCCCTGTGCTGACTTCACACCGGAATCCATCTCGCCTAACTGACCCACGTTTTTTATTGACTTTTCCTGCCGCGCCACTTTGGCCGTTGTGCGGCTCTTTCTTCCCTATCTGAGTCCGGAAAAACCTCTGCATGTCTCGGCACTTTCCCTTCCCCCTGATTTCTCCGTTATGGACGCCGCCCCCCTAGGGACATTCCTCACACCATAAAATGCTCTCTTCCCACCTGTGTCGTTCCCATATAAACCTTCCTTGTTTCCATAGTACACGTTTGTAATTAATTCTTTCGCGCCAGACATTGAAGTCTGTATTCAATCCACTCCTTATCGTCTACTTTGAGACGCCATGAATCCCTTGAACTTTAATATTTTATTCTCATCCCTGCTTGCTTAGAATATATCATTATACGTCTCATTTGTGCCGCTCTGTGTTCTTTCGAATGTATTTATCTTACTTTGTTTAATATATTCTATTAAATGTTTTTAAATCAATCCTATTATTTACATACCAGCATTTATTATCTACTCAGGCACCCTCTGGTACTAAATGCGCCATGCCCATTATCCTTTTGATGCCAACTACCCTTTCCACTGTCCTATTTGGCCCTTTCGCCGTCCCCAAAGTGACGGTAACAAGTCCTGTAATGTTGCTTAACTTCCCCGAATTCTCAACATAGACTCTATCTACCAATACCAGTGTATCCACATTACCCGTTGTTAACTCTCGAACCTTCATTATTGATACCAAGCGTGCTGGGTAATAGTCTTTCAACGCCTCATAAATACATTTATTACCTGAATCCACCCAGACCCAATCGTTTTTACTCCGACCCGTCGACCTCCAAAGCTGAGTGCCTGTACAGCGAAGATGGGGCCATGTAACCTCTCGCGCGTCCTGAAAGTCCTCAACCGAAATGCGTAAAAGCCGACATATCTCGACGGGATACTGCTTGACCGTATCCAGATCAAGCTGTAGACGTACAGATGATTTCCGTCGATAATAATCAAGCAAAAGGTGGGGGAGATTTTTCAACATCTGACTGAATTGAGAAACAGTTCTGATCGTTGCTGTAAAACCCATTGGTTGCTTAGTTACGGATCCTACCCTCCGCTTGTGCTCCTTGTCACGTTGTTCGTCCTCAATAGGATATGGTAAACTCGCTTCAACCTTCATTTCATGAATTTTGAAGCTGTCAAGCCTGGCATACATTCTCAGGATTTGATAGCTAGCATTGTTTTTATTTAACCGCCGATTACCCTCTTTGATCATTGTTTTTTGATTTGACTCCCCCGACTTCGTAGAATACATTTGAATGTTCCCAAAGCGCCGTACATGGTCCCTAAAGAGACTCAGCTGGTGTATTTTAACAAAGTTAAAGTCTACATCCTCATCGTAGATATCAGCGACAATTCCATCTAAATTGCGATGCTGTTCGTCCGGAATACGAGGTCATTTGGCTGCTGTAGCTTCGGAGAGGCTGTGTTGATTAAGTACTTGGCTATTCTGTCCCCTAATCCTCGTACTCACCTCTCGCCCCTTTCTCGTGGTGGACTTATCTATTCGGTACTCCTTAAAAACATCTTTATTATCGTGAAAGGCTTTTAGGAACTGTTCCAGGTATTGAATCGTCTTATTGGTATGGCTTGTATATTGTGACATTAGGGTAAAGTCCACAATCGAGCGGACATAGGCCAAAGCTATGCTAAATACGGGAAGTCCTACGGCACTTGGACGACATAACGAAGCTGCAAAACACGGTAGTATTACTTTAACCAGATTCCTCATCTCTTTTCCAGTCCACTGCGAGATCCGTGGGTATTCTTTGTTCGGTGCAGAATAACTGGGATAAACAGCCAAACTCTTCCAGAACGCTTCGAATGTTTGTATCCACTTGAACCTCTTTAGAAATCTAATTACCCATTTCATAAGGTGTGCTTCGAATATTCCTAGGTAAACAACGTGAAGAACATCGGGTTTAGGCAAGTCGTACTGGTGAACGTTCGGAAGACCCCAAAAGACGCTTGACAGCACTTTGTACCCATGATCTGTGAGTATTTGCCCTGCTTGCTTGTCGTTATCGCAGTTCCGGTTGAGGAGATTTTCGTATTTTCTATAATCTCGTTTTGCCACGGGGCATCTCAAATGGGACCCTAATTGTTCCGGTAGTACCTGACAGAAAGCGCACTGATTCTGTTGAATACTGTGTAATGTGACGTTTTCCAAGTGATCTGCAATCCAAGCTGTGGGACATGGAAAACATAATCTGACCTTTCTATCGGCATATTCAACCTCAATTCCGGCATTTCCAAACCCAACCATTGGCGCAAATATCGCCTCTATCAAATCACAGAGAATCTCTTTGTTGACCTGCCTTTACCATGCATCTCGTGCTGCTACTACCAGCATCTTCGGCAGGACGGGCAAAAGCGCTAAAAGGACGGTCGCATGTTTCAAGGCCTTATTCTGCGTTTTCGATAGGATATTCTCAATTGTCATATAGATTGGCCTAGATTAGTTATCTCAGGAAAAATTCTTTAAAAAGGTAACATCTGAGGTACATATGATCGGTACAAGCGTTGCTCCATCAGGCAATGTATCCTTTGTTAGCTGTAAATTTTAAGTTCTAACACGCGGTGTGGATGTGCTGTGGAACTTCGCATTTGAACCTACGTGTGTTTCCCACCACCAATCCGCCCTGTGCATTTCAGAATAAACTCGCAGTGGTGGCTCTTCACTATTCCATATCGTGACCGGGGCGTAAACTAAATCTTATGCAAAACATCTTTGACTAAGGAGATATCTAGCAGAATCTATATGATTGCGGAAAAAGAAGTTCTGTGTTGAGGAAGCTTTATCGGGTTCTTCCCTGTCGGGTATTTCATATATCCGGTCAATATTGGACGTTCTGAGGGCAGATTTACATACAGCTTCGCTAAACGATACAAACCCCCTTTCCAGCTCTTCATCCCCATACCTGATTCCAACTCATGAACAGCCTCAAGGAGCCGATAGCTAGATTTAATATTACTGTTGTCGGGCCCCTAGTTCATTTTGAAATATCTGTTGATGTGATCCTTTGGTACCTTCGCTTCCATAAACCAGCGCGCAAGCTCCAAGTCAGACCTGGTTCTGAATGGTAGCCACATCTCATCTTCACAATTTTCTCCCTGTATAACGTCCCGTATAGATCTCCCCGCAGTGGCGTGTTTCGTCGCTATGGGTAATCCAACCCATGGTGCCCTTCCCTCAGTATCAGAACAATTGTCGCTTAACACTTCTTAATCGCCGGTGTTTGCGCCACTGTCGAGCTCATTTTCGTCTATATTCAGTTAAATTTCTGGGAATTCGTTAACGAGGGATCGAAAGGTTGGTCAGAGTCTACCAGTAGCGTGATCTGAGTTGGACGTTCTTCGTCGCAAATGGGCTGTTTAAGTGTTCTCCGAGATTGTACAAACTCAAAATGTGTGGTTTCCATATGGTTTCTATACCATGTACTGGACTTGTATTTTTTCCTGCAGTACGGGCACTGGGACTCTTGTACCATTCTGTAGGAAATTTGTTTTAACGGGACACAGCACAACGAAGACGCGAACAAACCAAACTTACTTTCAGGACTGGTCTGACCTTGTACTTAAACACATGTGACAATCGGATAGCTAGTTTCTTGACTGGAGCTGGACTTTAGAGAGAGATGGTACATGAAAAGGTACCAATGGAACGAACCTCGTCCCACTAGATCTTAGAGTTGGAGATATGGCAGGGGGAGAAAAAACAATCGAAAACTATCCAGATACACGGTATGGCCCGTGGGCACTGCTGTGTTTTTTCTCATCTACCCATGAGCAAAATTGTAATGAGGGAACAGATCGTGTCCGTTCTTCGGCCCTAAACTCTCTCCCCACAACCTAACCCCAACCAGGCCCAGAGCTTTTTATCCTGAGAACATCTCCCCTTGATTTTCTATATTTATCGTAGCACAAACAAAGAGAATTTATCTTTGAGATCCTGAACGTTGTTCGACTCCTTGCAGACTTTGAAAATGCTAAACATCATGTCAAGTGCATATACATGAATTTCCCTTATCTGAACCTATACCAAGACAGCAGGGGTAGTCTCCAGCCCACCAATCACATCGCCGTACCACAATCCTCTCTTGAAAAGCTTGTTCATGTTTGTTCGACTTACCTTTCAAGTGTACAAGCTTACTTTGTAACCTTATTGTAACCGTACGCATGTACTATTTTGTACAGGCTCAGAAGAACGTTCAACATTCAAGATGTGACGTTCAAAGGTCTCTTTCAAACTTGTCAGAATCACTAGAACTCTTGATATAGTGACAAACACCTTGAATAGTACGTTCTTCCTTGTTATATAGACCCGCTCTGCCCTGCCCTTTCTCTTTCATCTTCATTCACCAAATCCTCTAGCAGCCTCTAAATGTCATTTTCGTGCCTCAAACAGCGACTTTTGTCTTTACAACAACATCTTATACTGCCGGTACGGTAATTCTTTTGCGCGATCATAAAGTCTCACTCACACTTCACGACAACCCACAGTAAGTCTCATACATCATTCCTAAAGTCCCAAATGAACCGTTCTCAGGCCTTTCATTAGCTACCCTATACTGATCGCTGTGCACAGAATCAATTACCGTTGAAGCCCTCAGTCACTTCTCCCGGTAGCTTTTCTAGTGTAGCTTTGTCATCCCGGGCATCGTTTTTAAACCCTCGCTCGTTCCCGCGAAAAATCCAGTCATGGTGGAAACAACCATTTTCGACCCTATGAAGGTAAGTTGATTACCCGATTCATCTGCCTTGGCTCTTTCCTTTCCTTCCTCATCCCCCGAGAACAAACAAATACAAACCTTTGAAACCTGGCCTTCACCCATTCCTTCGGGGATGGGTGAAGGCCTTGTTGATCCAGTGCACAGCTCCTATGGGCTACTCTCCGGCTTTTGATAATAGGAAACAATAACTAATCGCTACTCTCGAGATAGATTGTGGCTCCCCATTTTCGGCTGCGAATCTTCTTAAAGTTAGTCCCCTGTGCGTCTTATCGGGACCTTTTGCAAGATAGATTATTTATTCATGACTATGCGCTAGATCTTGTGCAATTTTCCGTCCTCTTTGCACGGCAAGAACATCCTTTCTTAAATAAGGTTAACCCTCTCTGCGTCTCATTTGCTCCTTTTTACGGAGAATCTGATTAGTTGCTAGCATGCCACGTCCCACTACGGCCGAGTTCCGTACTGAGCTCAATCTCAATGGTGCAGGAGGAACTGTCGCTGGGAGGGGATACCGTGCCCTTCGGACGTTCATTCTGGGTGAGGTCCTGGAGAAGGGTATCACCAGGCTTAGACAGGCCGGCGATATCCTCATGGGTCAACTTAGAACTGAGGTTGTTGCCCACACTACCCTCCAAGGCTTTCATGCCAAATTCAATTCACCCCATAACGGCCAATACCAGGCATTCCACGTCACCCTGGATACCCTCATCATTGACGTGGTGAAGAAGGCAGCCGAGTCTCGGAGGAATGCGAGACTCAATGCCGATGATGAACACGCCAATGAGGATGAGGGCGCCGGCTGTGCTACGGGTTCCAGATCGGGGAATGGAAGGGACGTTGCTCATCCGCAAGGAACTCTTCACGAAGACAGACCGGTGCGCATAATATTCATTGAGACTTCAGGTGCCGTTGCTGGGCAGGCTTGCCAGCTGCCCTGGGTTGTGCACGGTGGCAATACGCAAAACAAGACTGGGCTGGCGATCCTGCGGTACTACACTTTGCAGGAGCTCGGTGAAGCTGCCAGTCGGTACCTGGATAATCTGGAGCACCCCTGACATTTCTTTGGGATTCTTCGCCACATTCAAAGGTTGAATGTCACCCCCGATGCTGCCGACCAAAACGAATAAATCGAAGACGATCAAGTTAATGCCTGGCTTCGTCTCTCCCGGTGCACAACCCTCACAGTTGCTTGCTTCCTCCACCGCGATCCTGCTCTTGCTGCTAACTGTGGCGACGCCATTCGTCAGAATACAACTTTTGATGTGGGCAATCGGCACTATCTCGACCCTGGCCAATTCGACGTGGTTGAGTTCTACCCAGAGCCTGATTCCGACTCTGATGTTGAGGAGGACGTTGGGCCTCCCGCAAAGCGCACAAAGGCCTTTCATAGGTCTCATGCTGGCTAGCAGATATGGATTCTGAGCAATGATCACAAGGTTATTAGGTTCCAGGGGCTCTCCCGGGAACTCATCTCTCGCGCTCGTGTTAAGTAGGGAGCAGGTTTTATTAACCTTTACGCTGGACAAGATGTCCCAAATGTGGCTCTGCCTCCTGGCGTTCCACCTCCCAGGTGCGAGGCACTACCTGTGGGTAGCCATGGCGATGGCGATTGCGATGGCGATAGCGATAGCGATGGAGACGGAGATGGGTATGGGGGTAATTAGGACGCGCTGGGTCTTCTTGGTTTTTCGGTTGGGTTTCTTTGTTTTACTAGGTTTCTTTGGTTTTGTTTTCATTTCTATCGGCAACTTGGGGGGTCTCCAAGGCTAATTTGTAGCCTGCTGTGTCTTCTTTGAATCTTCGGATCGCGGTTCATTTGTTCTATGAACCTTTTTACTCCCGCTCCAACCTGTATCTCTTTTGCGCTTATTTTCAGGAGCTTATTTATTTGTGCCAGGGTACGTCTTCTTTGGGCCTGCGGCTGTTTTTTGTTTCATGGAGTTTCGTACTTTTGGTCCAACTTATATGCATGTGGCGATGGTTTTCTAGAGCTTGTTTGTTTGTGCCGGGCTACGTCTTATTGGAGCCTTCATATGTGTTTTCTTTGGTTTCATGGGGCTTTCTTATCTTTTTTGCTTTTTTGCTTATATCTGCGAATTATTTTCTTAATCCTGTCTACGCTGTTTTACAGCTTCTCTAGATCCTATCCTATGCAGTCCTACATTTTATTGTTCAAAATAGTTTTTTTTTTTAAATTTAGCAGGTGAGATATAAAGGTTTTCTGAAATGCTAAACGTCCCCTTTCTTCTTGATCTCGTCCTAGTATGTATATTCTAATCTTTTAGATATCATAAGTTATGCTCGTTCAACTAAGTGACCAGGCATATAAAATCCTGTCCCAGCAATCCCGAATGGATTGTCTCTATCTGGCCTGGAGCCATCCGTGCACGTAGTAATTGAGACGTTCGGCGGCCAAATGGCTATGGCGTGGACTGGGTACTCCTCTCACGCAAGAAGTATCTGAACATTGAGGTGATCAGACGCGATTTCGGGCAATTTTCACCAAAATTGCCCCTGTAAACTGTGTACACAGGCCTCAAAGATAGTTCTCACCTCTGACATATCCGTGAAATATCCCTGAATAATCCCTGAATAATCCTTGAATAATCCTTGAATAATCCCTGTTTCGCCCCCAAATGTTCGGATACATCTTGCCTGGGACGAGTACATACCAATGATTTACACGCACCTTGGGGCAAAGCCAAATCTGTGCTCTAGCATATAGCTGCTTCATCCCAGGGGGACGCTGTGAGTTCATCCATCACTTGGAGACCTTTCACGCATCAATCCAATTCCTCCACACACTCTAAATATTTCATACACACAAAATTATGACGGGAAATACAAGCAGAGGTGAGTTCTGCCGTTCAAAGGCCAAAATGAGCTCACCCAAAACTTTTTATATACCACTTGACTACGGTACCATTAGTCCCATGAGCTCAGCTATTATCATCGAAATCTTCTGTATCGTTAGTAGAGAGTGGCATGCCAGCACGAGATAGACAACGACCTGTTAACTCATTTGTTGAGGAAGAGGAGCTTACTGAAGTTGACGAGGATGTTGTTCCCATTCGTCTCAGAAGGCTCAAAAAACGTCCAGCAGAACCACTGGTGGAGCAACAGCCACGGAGGATTAGGAGCCAGTTGAGATTTGTGAGTAAATCCGATAACTTTTAAAATTTCATGCTAATAAGGAAGAGCACAGAGGACTCCACATCACCAGCTCTGAATGGCCCTTCACAAGGGCTTTCGTCAAAGCAGCAGGCAGCACAATTGCAATCAGGCCATCTCAGAGTAGATTCGTCACACCTTTCACCCTTTGATGCTGTAGGGGAAGGAATAGTGCCGT
Organism: Tuber calosporum; assembly: GCA_003316355.1. Taxonomy (NCBI): domain Eukaryota; kingdom Fungi; phylum Ascomycota; class Pezizomycetes; order Pezizales; family Tuberaceae; genus Tuber; species Tuber calosporum. The sequence continues at coordinate 76,128 of QFET01003605.1, forward strand.
CCCATTCGGAGCGTCGTATGGTTAATCTGGACTTTCCGGCGTTGGATATTGCAGTCCCTGTAACCGTATCATAAAAAAGCAATACCTTGCATGGGGAGGAGAGGATAATCTGTGGGAATGCAGCTAATATGGTACGGAACCACACATGGTTTGTTAATCCATACGTAAAGCCTGCCAAAAACGATAAGCTTCTCAAAAGCTATTGGGTAAAGGCAGCTACCAAGTTGGGTTGGAGAGATAGGGAGATCGGGAACTCGGCAATGACTTTTGTAAGTCTTTTGAATATGCCAGAACGTCCCAATTGGGACGTTGAACGGCTAATTAGATACATTTAGTTGAAATCGAGGCAGTCCAGTGCCAGGTCACACTTAGTTTCAGAGTCTAAAAACACGGTTGAGGACCTTTATGACTTCGCGAAAAAACACGGACCGAAATAAAGGCGCAGTTTACCTATTTGCTGGTAAATGACCGGTTCACATGCTATCCAAGTAAACAAGAGGTCAGTAGTACACTGATCGTCCCCAAGGAGACGCAAAAAGGCTTACCAGGCAGGAATGTGCTTTCCGGTTAACTGCGCCGGAGATAGCAAAACTATTGTTTTATAAGTGGTACCGAGGTAGGAGAATCAGGGGGAGGACTGATAAAACGTTGCTCTATCGTACTAACGACATCCTAATATGCCTTACAACGGCCTGTATGTATCATCCTTTGAAGGCTTGGAGTTCCGGATCATTTGTTAAGCCCCCAGATTTCTCAGCTCTGACAGCACAGAGTTATTAGTTATAACCTTTGAAGGTCCAAATAAGACGTTCTAAAGTTTATCGTACTCAACGAGAAAATTTAGATGTTTATATCCGACAGCGTGCAACCTGGCAAGGGCTGCCCACAGAGGTGAGAAGGAAACTCGTGGAAGACACAATAAAGCGCATGAAGAGGATGCTGCGAGAGAGTGGGTTTGTTCAGGATCAGGAGTCTCACGCCCCACTTGAGGATAAGGAAGCCGCGGCATATAAGGAGTTGGAGATTTCAGGGGATGAGGAAAGCGAGGTGGAGGACAATAATTCAGATCCTGAAGATGGGGATGAGGTTGAGGCTCTAGAGGCGGGATGGGTTGAGGACGAATAACTTCCTATGCAGAATAAATGTAGTATTAAAATAAAATAAAGAAATAATAAGAAATATTTATTGATTTATAATATACTACTTAAAGTTAGACTACAACCCAATTGGAAAAACTAAAGCTCAGTGAAGGTCGCGTAGAGCCGGGCAAAGGCCCCTAAGAGCTGTGAAGAAAGCAGGAGTACGGCGAGAGAGTGAAGGAATGCGACGAGGCAATGGTGCTGCGACAAAGAAAGAAATTTAGGAACTGGATAGTGTTATCATAATACCGTGGGTCGGGCAGTCATAGGGCAGAGTTGCGAAGTGGAGGGATGGACGTGACAGCAAGCATCATAGATGAAGAGACTAGCGCCAGCGGGAAAAGGACGAGAATCGTTCACGAAAGTATTGAATACGTGAGGAGAAGTCGTGGTGTGGAATTAGGTCTAGGTGTAATGGTGAAGGGAAGGGGAGAAATAAGCGAGGGTAGCAAGAAGCAAGAAGACAACAAGAGGAGGTGAGTTTGGGACGTTCAAAGGCACAAAGGGTTTGTGTATAGCTGGGTGTAATAGGGATGTGTGAATCAACGCTGGGGGGAGGGCATTTAGGCCGTAGGGAAGCATGATTCAGTCGTGGGGCAAGCGTCCATAAAAGAACAATCCAGGGGGGGGGAGGTAGGGCCGGATAAACTAGGGTGTATGAGTCAAAGCATGATCGGACCGTGCAACAGCTCAAAAGGAACGGACAACGTCCTAAGTAAGCCAGCTGGCAACGAAAAGAGTGGGTAAAAGAAAATACCGCAAAACGCAGGAGCTATCAGGAGTTCTGGGGTCATGGATACAAGATACAACAACTTGAGTTTTATGATTTGGCCCCCCATCCCTCACATGCCTCATGAGGGATAGTGGGAAAAAGCTGACTTTTGCTGATGTGGCAATACTTGATTTAAAAGGCTGGTAGGCCTTGGTTTGGTGGGCTGATGCCCTGAGTCTACGTGGTGGTACGGTCCTCCTGCTGCAGTAGATCCGGTAGGAGTCGTGATGGGGCGGGCTGTGCTTGATTCTTTTTTCCCTTTGAGGTTTTTGGGTTGGCCTCCCACTCCTGGTAGATGTTGGTGGTTTTCGTTTGTCTGGTTGCAAGGCCGCTCTGCCAGCTGTAGTGCTTTAATTATTTGTTGATGGAAAGCTCTTGTATCTAGCTAGGTTCTGCTGTCCCATGGGGTTCGCCCTGGGGATGCTTGCCACCACGAGTCTTGGGCCAATGGCCTTTAGGCATTGTTAGGGTAATGGTGCACTCATGCTATAGAACCTACAGTTGGCGGCATACCAATGTCACTGCGGGGTAGGTTGGGATTCGCTTAGGTTTGGATTATACCATGGAATATAATACCTCAGGTACAATATGCCTGTAATGTTGGTTACAGGGCGTCTGGCTTCCTGAAACCTCCTGGGCCCGGCCCCCATTCACCGCCCCTCCCTAGCCTGCGTTGTGGGGCTGAGCCTTCTTTCGTTCATCCACTGCCCTTCTCCCAGTCCCAATCCCCGCCCCGTTTATGCCCCTGGACGGTCTCCAGTTCATTGATTATCCCTGGTAGGGACCCCGCGTTTTTTTTGCTATTCTCCATCCAGGTCAAAATCAGCCTTTGCCGTTTCTCTAATTTCGTAGCTTACGGTGAATTGTAACTACACCTTAGAGATCAGAGTCCCAAATTCCCGATATGAACCAAATCATTGACATAACGGGTACGCTGAAGATCAGACGTATGGTACCATCATACGCACAAAATCATATGCCCAAAAGCATACCAGAAGTAGTTTCCTCCACACAAAATCGTTTTCAGAAAATCATATGCATAGTAGATAATCTTGCCTGCCATCTTTGTTTAGAACATTGATCGTACTGTTCACAGACCGTATTGTTGGAGAGGAGTACCTATCAACTAGGACAGTAGCCATGCAAATGGAATTAAGGCAAGTGCAAATTGGATTAGTAATACAAAGTGGGTGGAAACAAAATACTGCTGTCCATTTCTCTAAAGTGGCCATGAAGGCCATAAAATGTAAAAATACACGAAAAAGAAATGAAATGCTAAGAGATAATCCCTCGGTGGGCTTAAAGTCCACCAATCTCTCTAGCCTAGCACCAATTCCAGTTGCTCCCGCTCCACCAATTCCACTTGCCCCCACTCTACCAATCCTATTAGCCCCTCCCAGCAACCCAGATGGCGGGACTACTACGCAGTCTAAGGCCCTCTTGAGCTGCAGAACCTCCCTCGATTACGGCACACAGGGGTGGTGTTACTACTCCACCTACCACTAGCAGGTTTGAGGGTATTGTTACCCCCATCCCGGGTCTGACCATTGGTACTCGACGGACCTCCTTGACCACCAGGCACAGTTTGGACACCATGGTCGCCCACCCCATCCCCATCCCCATCCCCATCCTCATTCTGATTCATATCCCCATCGGCGTCCCCAACCGCGTACCCATCTGCGCCCACATCTCTATTTCCCTCTCTTTCATTGCCACCGTCGTTAATGCCATTTCCTCCAGTTACCTGGGCTGTGGGTAACAAGCCCCCACACCTACCAGGGCGAGGTTGATCATCGTCGTCATTGTCGTCGTCTTCGTTGTAGGTGGGGGTTGGCAGGACCGGCCGGCACGTTCTCCTACCACTTGTGTTCCTCCCATGTCACTGGTTCAGGCTTTCCAACCATGACGTTCATACCATTGTCCACTAACCTCAGGTCCGAAACCCTGAGGGGTACCTGCCCAGCGTGTGCCACGCCCACGGTACCAGCTATGAAGAATTAGAAAATCATATAAACTTACCAAGATAGGAGCTCGACTTACCAGCCAAATTCACCAATAAAATTCCTCTGCCGCCACTTGAAGGCATTCAACAGCTGACCTCTACCAACACAATCGGTGTTGGAGCGGTAGGTTACAGACAATCTCCTGACAGAGACGGTAAAACGGGTTCTAGGAATCCTGTATCTCTCAGCCATACGATACTTAACAATTTCCGCTATTGCCAACCTGCCTGCCGGGTATTGCGCAGGGCGCTGCACCCCATTCACAACTTTTCCAGGTTTTTTCTTGCCCCGGTGCCTCGCTGGAGGCCCCAAATTGCCACCCCCTTTAGACCCTAAAATGCCTTTGTTTGCTCTGTGTTTAGGCGGCATCAGCAAATTTTGTTTTCTTTATTTTGCGGGGTTTCTATTTTCTGGGGGCGAATTCTGGGTTCTTTTTTATTTTTTGTTTTTTTTTTAGTTGTGGCGAGTTGCTTGATATGGTGTCGTAGGTGAGTGAGGAGGAGGTACGTAAGGAGGGGTGGGTGAGGAGGTGGGTGAGTAGGGGTGCAAGAGGAGGTGGGTGAGGAGGTTGTTTTCGAGAACAGTAGGGTTTTGACTCTGAGTGAGAGAGTGGGATTAATGGTGTTAGTAGTGCAAGGTGACTTGAGGATATGAGTAAGCGTACGTGTATGCATCTTCAAATCTGTGAGTATGCGTCTGTTTGTGTATGCGTTCTATTGTTTCTCTAATGAACAACAAATGATATTGGTATTGGCTGAAGGAAGAAGTTTGCCAGAAGAGAGGAAGGCTGGGAGATATCTTTTACCCATCGGGATTCATGCTCTCTACCTCTCAAGCTACCTATTAGACTAATCAAGATACCTGTACCTTAGGCGTATCTCGATTCATGAACTATGATGCTTGATCAAAACCAATGTTACGGTAAAAAGTGGGCTGAGCCATGTACTATTGAATTGTACATTGATCAAGTTTGCGTAAAACTGTAAGTGAATAATTATTGAGACAAACTTTGTACTGTGCTTTTTACATAGAATTGCCTTGAAAACTGTATATGAAAGGTTGTATGTGTACAAAGATATTATACCTTTCCTCTTGAAGTATCAGGCGTACAATCATAATTACTAAATAATGTCAGTAGGTAGCACATACAGGTGTCAGCTATTTCAAAATGTGATTTAAACAACTGTAAAACACACAGTCCGCTACAGCGTTAGTATAAGCACTTAGTGGAGGCTTGAATAGGGTAACTGTATTATATTTACCTTTTGTTAGGTGGAGTGTTTCATTGGTTAGGCAGGGTTAGTTTCGGACGCGTTCCTGTCTCTCAACAACGTTTTCAAGTTTTCAACATTCCCCTTCTCTCTTTATCCTTTATCACAAGCTAAACTGGAGCTTTCCCGTTAAAACCCTCCAATACCACACTAATCAGCCTTTGCTTAATTCACACCGCATCTTTCCTTCTCTGAGGGACCCACAAAAAACATCCTTAAAAATACCCACCACAGCGCCTTTATCCCTCCTACTCTGCACATACCAATTCTACAACGCCCCCCTCCCCCCCATCCACTCTACCCCACTACTATTCTTATTGGCTTCTCCACTCCCATACTTCATAAAGGTAGTTTGCTCCTATTTTAATTATTTTTCTAAAATTATACACACTGGTAAGCACAAATCATAGGAATAAATCATTCGCAAAAGCTAACAAAAGGTAATAGAACCCACCTCATAATGCTGTCTGCCTATAAGTGGTGACCGGTTCCAGTAGGAGCTTTGGGACACTCGTTGAACCTAGGAACCATCTGCCGGTATGAGCACTCGGCAAATCTTACTCCGCTAGAGACCGCCTTCGAACGTGCCCGCGTCAATAGGGAAACCGTCTGCAGCAATCCTGGACATTTGCGCTGAGCTTTCCAGACTACCTTGCTACTAACGACCATATCAAAGCTGAGGTATAACAAGAGATGGTTGTTGACAAAAACAAAGTCCTGAACTAGGAGCGCAGGGCGATCTTGACATATTGGTGGCAATACTATCCAAACCAGTTCGATGAACATGGTTTGCCACTTGCCAATCGGCCAATTCAGATTGAAGTTCCTACTCTCCCCGGTTCCCCCAAGGCCTCGCTGAACCCTTTACCAAAGGTACTACCAGCAGCTCTGATGAAAATTCTCCTTGAGCAGGTAATAAAGAGGCCCAGAAGCTATACAACTGGGTCTCCTTCCTTTCCCAGAACCAGCACCACCTCATCAATACCCGCTCCTCCCTTTCCCCTCCCTTCTTTGTCCCCTCCAGTGCCTCCCGAGCCCTCGCCCCATCTAGTCGGTCTATATGAGCGGACCCGCCTCCTTGAAGCAAGGGCGGCGGAAGGAATCAGGAGCGCAGCACCATTAGTATCTCGCTGGGGCTGTGTATCTGGGGCAGTCCCCCTATCGCGAGCATCCAGCTTGAGAAGCATTGGTACAGTGCAAGAACCCGCTTAAAAACGGACAAGACTCAGGATTGGACTCTGGAGAAAGTGCTTTCACATGAGTCCCTTACAGCCTGGTATATTATCTTGATTCCCTAAACCCTGTCTAAATAATTTCCAAGCACTAATAGTAACATCTATAATAACATCAAGGTTGTTTTACCTCTACTCAATCTATCAATACGTAGCACCGCGGAAGACCGTACTTCTGACATTCGGCTTACAGAGCATGATCTTAAGGGGGATCTGGACATGGCGGTCCGGGAGGAGGAGCTGGATGAAAAGGGTACACCTTTAATCGATTGGGTAAAGCCCATTGAGTGGCTATTACCCAATACTGAGGTCAACAAGGAGTGGGAAGGGGACGAAAAAGATGGAGATGTTGACTTCATTGATCTTTACGAGTCTGCTGGCGAGGACGGCAATGGCTCAGAGGACTCTGATGGGGTCTACGGGAAAGGGGAGGAGGATACGGAGGAGGAGGATGAGGAGGAGGGGGGTAGGGGGGTGGAGAGGAGCAAGCACTATCCAGCACGCTTATTAAGTCTGAGGATATCGACATGATGGAAAGGCGGGATTCAGACGAGAATCAGTTCCGCGCCAGCACGCAGGGGATTGGAGAGGGACTACTTGGTTGAGCTATAACCACCAAGGACTACTTTTCAAGTCCGGAAGACCAGTAAGGCAGCATCCAAGATATTTTTACCAAGAGATAGCGGTACCTTGCTGGCAACGCACACCTTATTGTTGATCTTGAGGGAGCCGTGACGGAAGACGCTGTTGGGCAAGGAATTAACCTCGTAGAGATGGATGAGATTGACTGCGAGATTGACCGATTTGCACCCCTCAACATGGCCACCATGCGATTCTCAAAGCGCGTGAAACAGGAGCCCCAGGAATAATACTTTACTCATATCCTATTTCTTTGTCTTGTCCTTTTTCTCCTTTATCCGTTCCCCCTGCCTTCCTCTTTGTCTGCTCCCCCTCCTGCCTTACCCCCTCAGTTCTTGTTACATTGTAATACTATGTACATGCTTATATTTCAAACATTTAACTACTTGTCTACACTGATTTTGTATCAATCACATATCCGATTTCTACCTTTCTCTTTCCTTCCTGCTAGTATCATTTTCTTTCTCTTCAAGCTTTTCACAGTTCCACCCCCTTATTCATTAGATCGCTTTTTCACTCAAGAGCGGCCCGCTATATTTTCTACTTCAACCCCTTGTTACATCCCAGCTTGTTTAAAATTCCCTTTTGTAACAACAATAGGTGCATTGTGTGAAGTTGCCTTTTTCCGCATAATGTGTTGTATCCGAGTCTGCTATGGTTCATATGCACAGATTTAATGTAATATTATAAAACATGGCCAACTATATCGGCCAAAATCCATATAGCTAAAACTATTCACCCATATTTACACACTCAAAGCCATGCGAGCAAAGATATATGACCAAAGCCATACACCCCAAGACATATGCTTAAACTTGGATATATGCCCAAAGCATATGCATAAAGATAAATGCCCAAAGTCATATGCCAGAAACCACACAATCCAATTCATACTAAATTCATAAGCACTCCTAGGTGATATTCTGATCTAACATTTGCTTAACACTACTGGAATTACAGAATCCAAACAATCCTGATAATAAGCTTGTGTATTTCTTGAGAAAAGCTAGTCCAGCTGGTCCACCGGATAGAATTCTATCTCAGAATCAAAATCAGAATCTACAATTGCACAATGAATGACACCCATAATGAATCTACAACTTGTACTTCTACTCTGCATCATTTTCATTAAATGGACTATAGCATGAATGTAGATTCCTGCCTTTAGAGCAACAAGAATCTCATCGTACTCTCTATCATCACAATCCAAGAATCCCAACACAGTCTCCTTTCTCTGTAGCACCACCTTCTCTGCCCTGTCCTCATGGGTTTTGGTTCCAAACCAAACGTCTTACGCAATACTGACGTATGCATTCCGCCTTCAGATAATCCATCACACCTGACGCATAGTAGCATGAGAAAGGTTCAAGGTGGGAGCATCATTGAATAGTTAACTTACAAAAGAATCATATCACTTTTATGATCCCAGGTAATTGAGTAGAGATCAGAAGGTGAAAACAGGGTTGGTCCAAGGCCGCTAGAGTTGTCCCGTGAGCTCTGGGGAAAGTCCTTTGTCTTTTTTAAAGTTATGGTTAGTTCAAACACTGACCAGTGCACAAAGCTGTGAAAGTGGAATGACTGTAGGCTCGGTGTACCCTAGTTGACTGGTTCCTGTAATAATAAGGCTCTCAAAACTCTCCATGATATGAATAGGCAAGACTGGATACTGCAGGATACAGAGTTGTAGTGCTTTGGTGGTAGGTGTAGAAGTTTGGAATAAAGAAATACTATACAACGGTTGGCAGTCCCCGGTGGGAGGATACTCGAGAGCAGCAGATGAACTCTTGAGCGGGTAACGATGGAATAATCAGCAATCCAATACCCTGGAAGCTCATGTTGGCCAGCCACTTATATATTGGGCTAATATATATCAAGTTCGAGAGAGCAAAATCAAAGAACTAATCGTTTATGTAAATTCACAAAGTCAGAACGAAGAAGCTATTATTCTGAACCTGATTCTGGAACCAAGCACCAGGTCATTTTTCCCTTTGATACACGATGGTTGAAATGATACTCCTGCAAGATTCCCAAGCTTGAGACTCGGCCTTCAATCTCAAAACCCATATCAAGTGCTTGTATGATGACCCGGCATTCCGGTATTCCTAGTTCCAACATTCTTGCTATCTGCCCACCTCTAACCAATTTGACTGCCGTGCCTCCGCCTGCCCATTCAAATCCGCACAGCTTAAATCACTATCAACGCGATATCCTTGGCGACCGGCTATTAGCCCAAGGTTTATCTATATCTCACTATTAGCCTTTACAGCACTAGTAATATGGGCATAAGTCTTTGCTTCGACAGAACGCAGTAACAGCGTACAGAAGAAGAAGTCAACAGTCTTCCTGTCAAAGGACGCGCGGTGAAGGTCTATTGGTTCATTCGGACCAAACATCTAGGTCTGAAACTCCTGAATTGGAATTGGCTCAATTCATGCAGGAGTTATTAGCTTTGCAGATACAGAGAAAAGAGTGGATAGTAAGAGGCTTGGTATAGCAGTCATGTATGTTCTTGGAGAATGGTGGCTTAGTAATAAGCAATCTCATTGCATAGCGTGGGATTTATATACAATAACTACAATTATGAATCACAATTGATCACACAGGAAGGAAGTACTACATTATATTTCAACACCAACTCCTTTCCCTTGGAATTGCTTCTAATCGTTGGGACAGCTCCAGAAAGTTCTGGCGGGTCTGTTTGTAAAATTAGGTGGCTGTGTAGGGGTGAAGGCCTTGTATGGGAGTGCTCACCTGGGATTAGTGAATTCAGATAAATCCTCTTATATGCTTATGTTGGATTATATGTCGTGTAACTGTCTATTTTGACCACTGCACCAGATTCAGCCTAGGATCAACTTAAAGCACGTTCATAGTTTAGCCACTGATATCCAACTCTCAATTCGTGTACTCGCATAGTTCTTACAGTGCTCTGTACCATAATATTTACAAAAGAATCCATGCGCGATCATAGCAGAAAAGTCATATGTACACGTCATAATCATGAAATCCACATCTTGAATTCACGTGAATTAATACACTCAAAGATTCATATGCAGGTCAAGAAATAGAATCACAGAATCACAGCTAGGTGAGGTTCTTAGTTCAGTAGCTCAAATAGTATTTTATAATAACAGTTCATTGTCCAAATCTAAACATCTTTTTTGTAGAAGATATTACAATTGAAAGACTTCAATTACACCAACTATCGAAAGTCACCTCCAATCATCAAGCAATATTGTGTTATTTTCATACTCAAAATCTTTTCACAACCGGAATCCTCTACAGCTGGCAGCCTACACTCCCACTATGACAGCCAACGGGACCACTACGGCAGCAGTGTAAGAAGCCGTACTTCCTTTCTATGGGTACACAAAAGCCCAGCCCGAAACTGGTCTCTATCTCCATCTCTACTATTTGTCGAATTGAGCCCATACACGAGTGATGGCCCAGTAACACCAACTTCAAGACCTCCAGCTGGTGCCTCTCTAGCACCCTTTTCAGGTTTGACAAGACCTTTGTACCTAGGTTCTAATTCACTGCCACCTGGACACTAAGATTATACTCGAAACAACCTCCACTTACCAGCATCGGCTTCAATAACAAGTGATCAAAATTCAGTTGAGATATTTGGACACTTTTATCTTTATACAGAAGAATATCTTGAGAGCTGGATGGAGAGGTGGAAAGAGACAACAGGGTTTGAGGCATATACGGCAAAATATGCCAGCACAAAGAAGGTAACATGGAACTCTAATCTTTGCAGCACAGACATGTGGAAATACTTTCGGCAATGCGCCGACAGCTCGGGTGGTGCTGTTGCCACACCGTGGGTGATGTGCATCATTTGCAGCAAAGTTCTCGCTCACCCAAGCAGCACAGGCACCAGCTTCATGCACGAATACAATAAGTCCTCCGCATACCAGAAATCTAGAAAGTTTAACAGATTGATGCCGGAAGTTCCCCCTTGTACAGATGTGCTTAGGCTATTGCAAAAGGGAACAAAAACTGGAAAAATCTGCGCAAGATGATTGATCTAGTAATACCATTGGAGTTCAAGCAGCATGTTTTTGCAGAATACTTCTTAAAGGCCTTCCTTGTAATGAATCTTGCCTTCAATTGCTCAAACAACCTTGCCTTCCGCCGAGCCTCCAAATCTATTCGTCTAGGCATCAAAATCCCACACCTAACAAAGCTGAGAAGGCACTTAAAAAGGGTCGGTAACTCTACCGTGGATGAGATTTGAACCGGTTTGCCAGATGACAGAAGGATTTCTCTGGCTTCCAATGCTAGAACTTCACTGCATAAACTTGCATTTCTGGCAATCGTGGCCTATTGGGTCACAGAAAACTAGCAGATGGAGGAAGTACTAATTGGGTTTGAGGAAATAAAAAATGTTCTCACACGGGTGCTAATATGGCAGGGATTATTAATAAGGTCCTCGCTGAATACGGGATTCAGGATAGAATTCTTGATTTCACCACTGATAGTGCTTGTAATAACAAATCCCTCACTGAAGCCTTAAACAACGTGTTAGACTCACTATCAATTCAATAGTCCCTGATAGACACCCATATTCCCTCTATTGCCTATGTTGTTCAGCTTGTTCTTGCTGTATTTATAAGTTCAATCAAGGTGAAATCAAAGGATGGTCATATGCTATGTGGCTTTGAGACAGATTATATTGATAAGGTTATAAGGTTGAATAATGGCTTTCACAAAACAATAGAAAAGGTAATATCCAAGACCTATACAATTATAACAGTTTCATAATTTGTGAATTACACATACTCAGTGCATATGCACAAACACATACGTACAGATTCATATACTCAAATTGAATACCCTTAAGTGCAAAAGTAAAAATATGAATCTACCTTATGATGAAACCTAGAGCTTTGGAGAACGAAAGATAATATATAATTGTTATCTGAATTGTTCCAAGATACTATACCTGAATCGTTGAACGGACAAAACTGTTCTGATTGTGTTTATATTAGCACCAGCAAATGAGTATTACAAGTGGAGCTTCACCTTAGCGTCGGCAGCGGTTCATTATGATACAGAACGACAGAGTCAACATCCACACTATGCTCATATACGATGTCAAAACAAGGTGGAACTCATTTCTAAACATCTTGGAGAGATCAGTGCAGTTGTGCGAATACACAAAGGATTGGTTACAAACTTATCCTGAGTTAGCACCGCTGTGGTCCACCCCCAAAGTATGGAAGCAGGTTGAGAACATCTTGGAAGTACTGCAGCCCATCTGATTTTGGACCATGTGGATGTCAAAAAGACCGCGAGTTATGATTCATCGCGTATTCCAAGTCTATCAAGATATCTTTGATTATTTAGAAACGTAAATTGCAAAGTTGGAACACAAGAGGATGTAGTGGAAGGTTAACTTTCGTGAAGGTTTGCAGAGAGCAAAACTAAAGGGGGCAGTGCATTATTGTAAAACCGAAAACCCAAGAGGCCTTCTGCTTGGCATTGGGGCTTGTCTCAACCCGTATTCCAAACTAGACCTATTTCATGAATGGGATTTAGATGATACTGCTGGTGAGACTGATTGTGAGACGTTATATAAAAAGTCGTTTATTGCATATTATGATCTTAACTATGCACCATTGAATGCCCGGTGTCCTGATATGCCAATTCCGCGCAGCCATCTAAATAGTCGATAAAAGCATCTTCACAGATCTAGATCGAGAACTCTTGTAGTCAATGAGGCACTTGAGTTTATCGTATCGGAAACTGTGGTCGAACCTCCAGAGCCAGCTAACAGAACCTTAGATTCCATGCCTGACACAAACCCAGGCGGGATCTTCTACGAGGCAAACATACTGCAGTGGTAGAGGATTAATGCTGGAAGGTTCCCAAATTTAGCCCAGATGTCTAAGGATATTCTTGCAGTCCAATGACGCAGTGTTGGTGTTGAACGGGTATTTAGCATGGCAAGAGATCTGGTTCTATATTACCGATCCCGTTTGAAAAGAATTACAATTAGGACCTCAATGCTTGTGAAATCATATGAGCATGAAGGATTATGATGAGAGCTAGTAAAGTATGACAGCAAATGAGATGCAGCACAGTTGGAAGAAATAGCAGCAATTGAAGATTATCGTGGTTGGACAGATAAGGGGGACCAGAGCGATGAGGAGGGTCACCACTGTATCTCTGACGATGACGAGTCACACAAAATGGACACAGCATAGATTTTGTTGATCAGGATAGAAGACGGGCGTTTCGAATAGAACCAAGCCCCATCCCACCAGATTGTGGCTTGGTTGAATCTTAATATGCACGCCCTCCACCAGATCAAGGCCAACATAGTGGTGAGCAATTGCCTGGCTTGGAAGAGTCAGTGGGTGACTATAGAATCTGAGACAGTGCGGTGAACATGTATATTGGGTCCAACACTGAGGAAGTGGAAGAATCCCAGGAGGAAGAGCCTGAGATTTCAGAAAGAGTTAGTGACCTTGAAAACAATAACGAAGTGGATAACATAAATGTTGTCAGTATAGATCCTATGGGCCAGCAGGAAGAGGTTTGCCCTCAGGAGGATGTTCATCTGGAAGCTCCCGAGTCAGTCCCTATTGTGCTAAGGGTGGCCTGGATAAAAGGACAGAGGGGCAGTACGGGGATTGGAGTTACAACAAGAAAGCGTACTGGAACAAGTGGGAAAGCAAAGAAAAGGTCCAGATTAAACTAGGTTAAAATCTACTACGAAATAATTCTACATTGACAGAACTCAATTAAGGGTAATTAGGCTTCAAGTGTATATTAGTTTTATTGCCACTAAGCTATACCCACCACACGTAAGGTGGACAGGTAAGAAGTTATGTGTCGAGCATCCATAGAGTAGTAAACATCGATGTGAATCTTATAAGTAAAATTAAATGATGACAATTTATACAGCCGGAAATGCTATGGATATAAAATCGTGTACTAAAATTATATGTAGAGTAATAACATAAGCACGAAATCATGCGGTGAGAATAATCATACACGCAAAATAACATGTTCAGAGATGCAAGAGAGGTCATACTTGTGGAAATCATACGCGTAAAGTTATATGCATAGTTCATACATACAAAATTAACGCCCAGAAAATCATACGCCGAAAAATTGTGAAAGCTATAAGAATGAAATTATAGTAGTAAATCAAGATAATACACACCTACCTGGAGGTTAGTTGCTATGGTTTCAACCTGTCATGTGACTGTTCACTAACTACCCTCGCCCAATACTTTCTATTCCTCTTATTCCCCTATGCCCCTATCCTCTTATCCCCCTATCCTCCTATCCCCATATCCCCCTATCCCCTATTCCCCTATTCCCCTATTCCCCTATTCCCCTATTCCCCTATTCCCCTATTCCTCTATTCCTCTATTCCTCTATTCCTCTATTCCTCTATTCCTCTATTCCTCTATTCCTCTATTCCTCAATTCCCCATTCCCCTACAAACACCACTACCGGCAATCGCTTATGGCGCAGCGACCAGCGCACAAGCACAAGAACTTAACACGGAGAACTCCCTACACTACCTCCTAGATATGCCATAGCCATTGTTCTATATCAAAGGCCCTTTATTCTATCCTGCTTTGAGCAGGAAGAAAGCTTGCTTTGAGCGAGTTTTGGTGGTTCAAGAAAAGACTATGAGCAGGATATCAAATGAGAAGAAAAAGGAGGCTGTGAGGCAGAAATGGAAGCGGAAACGCAGAAGGAATGATGAGAAGCAGGTTCAGGAGATTCTTATTGACGTCAACGAGGGTAAACGCATTCCGAATTCCTGCACAGCTAAACATAAGATGATATCCACAGGGATTTAATAAAGTTCTATTTATACATCGAAAGCATATACCAATCTCTTTATCAATTATATTAGATCCTCGGCTACCTGTCCTACGGCTCACCGGCAAGATGCTATACAGCATGAAATGGAAGATAAACCAGATGTTGATTAAGCCCTGATATCAACATGTAACATATCATCAATGTGCTGATTTTGATGTCCTGGACACAATTCTTTAAAGGCCTAGATGTCAGCCAAACTCCAACTTAGAAGAAACCTTTGAGGAGGAAAATGACCTAAAATTGCAACACATCACAGGCAACCTTGTGATTATAAGAGACAGGTAAATTATTAATGATACTCATGGCTGGAAATGGGCTTGTTCAGTGGTTAAACTATGATTAGGCATGATATCCTATGTGTAATAAAAGCTGAGAACAAAAAGGACAGTTGGCTATTAACTCAAATTGAACCAGCGGTCCACGAATAGGTTGCCTTCAAGAATTTAGTGGCAGATCATATCCGGCACGGTGCAATGGGTATACGGAAACGCTATAAACTAAACAAGATACCATGCGTTCGAGATACTGATACCGCCAACGACCATACGAAGGATGCCACACCTCTCAGCTTTCCAGAAAGAAACGCAAGCAGCAAGCTTAACCTTGACCTCAGGTTAAGAACCTAGGGCTGTGTTATTCTGCACAGCATGTTTGCACTAAGAATGGAAAACCGAATAATTAATATCAACCTTGGGCTGAGACCAGTGCCGTTGTATAAGTTGAAACACAACATTTAAGCACTGAAGGTATTTGGCCAAAAGCCTCTACTATTGACACAGACTGTGCAAGCTTTATTTCATGCTTTACTCCCTGAAGAGTATTCTATATACAAGGCTGTCTATGGGACCATTTACGATGGAAGAGGAGACAATATTGATCAAGCATTTGGGATATGGACTTGACGTTTACTAGTCATCAATGTGAATACCAATAACTATAATGATGTGGAAAACATAT
This sequence comes from Tuber calosporum, assembly GCA_003316355.1. Lineage (NCBI taxonomy): Eukaryota > Fungi > Ascomycota > Pezizomycetes > Pezizales > Tuberaceae > Tuber > Tuber calosporum. Next base: position 91,998 of record QFET01003605.1, read on the forward strand.
GCCATGGATGGTATGCCATTGTTGCATTGGAAGATTTTGAAGGAGGCGATGCCTGCTTCCCAGAGCTTGGAGTTAAGATTGATTGTCCACTTGGGACTATAGACTATTCTGTAATCTCTTCAACTACGTGAGTGACTAACATGTACCATCTAGGATGCCTTATTTTCATGCGCTCGTATGCGGTAGAGCATTATATAGGATCTTTTGTTGGCCGTCGGTATACTGTACTCCACTTTATATACTAGGTGGTACATGATGCATATGTGGAGAGGACCAGGAATCCATTGTGGGAATTCAGCAGAATGCCAGAATAGTGGCAGAAATCGCGTGGGAACTTAAAAGTGCAGATAGTTGTATCACCTTGATTTGTCCTGTGTACATGTAAAGAGTATTATAATAAATAGTCAAACCAGATCTGTCCAAGTTGGTTAGGTGGAAAGAAGTCATTCCCTCTTCATACGCCCAAAACCATACGCCCAAAGCCATCCGCAGAAAATTATACGCTTAAAACCATACACCCAAAACCATATGCCTAGTGCTCTATGCCCAAAATGATATGCCAAAAATCATAGGCCGCAAGTCATGCCCTCTGAGGATCAAATACACTTAGGCATATACCCAATAGCTATATATAATAGTAGGGTCATGTACTTCAGATACAGCAATAGAATTAGAGATCGACAAATTTTGCTCTAGTCACTAGTGATCACTCATTAAGCAAAGCAGAGCTACGCACAGTTAGGATATGGGGAATTGGGAAATGGTGCCCTGCCACAGTAATAACCCAGGGAACAAAAATTCTCCAACCCGCCACACGGCCTGTGCGGGGCCATGTGGAAGGCGGGGTGGGCAGAAGATATACGGTGGAAAGTGCCTAAAGACGGGCCCTCTGGTGAAACGGGAATCCCGTGGCAACCGATCGGAGCTGAGCCAAAAGTTGCGAAGCACGGCTGAGTAATGTGAATTAATATATACGGTACTAGAAAATAATGTAGAGCATACGGTACATACTACTAGGAAATGAACAGAATAAGAGATAAAATATAAATTATTAGATGTATCTAGATTCCATGGTGTTCTGTTAAAATAGAATCAATTAAAAGAAAGAAAAGAGATCCTAGTATGGGTCCTCAGCCAAGGAAACACGACGATGGCTTTTATATACAACCTGAGTAAATTGATCAGTCCCATACCGTAATCCAGCATAGTAGGCATCAAGAGTACGAGTACTTTTCCACCAGTATTTGAGGAGGAGGAGTGATGGGATTTCCTGTAAGGCCTTGGGGACCGTCCTAACAAGTGATGGCCAATTGTATTTACAATTCCTTCGAGTAAACCACTTTGCTCTTCCCCATCTGTACTCAATCCAATTGAGCTCACAATGGAATTTTGGAAAAAATAAACATAGATGACTCCTCTTTTCAATATCTTCCTGAAGGTGTGACTTTTGTTCCATAAAATCAGGCTGGACGGAGAGCAGCCGCCGCGCACAGCAAGAGTTGCCACTATGGGACTGGTCGATCTTTTTCTTCCTGCTTTTGCAGTGATGTCTCAATCCTGCTGCTGGCCAAAGACCACGTTCTTGTAAGACTCTCCTGCATCCCTTCGGCATACCTCTCCATTTTTCTGGTATGGAAACATCGTCTGGATTAAAGCTCATTGGCTGAGAATGTAAGGTGACTCCATCAAGTTCATAGAACCTTCCATTTCGAAGATGAGGTTGCTTTCCCCCTGGGTCCATATGCATATGTGATGCTCGAAGTGCATCTGGTGAATCAGCTGTATGTGAAGTAGCATGGTCGAAGAGAAAAAGTGCTTGTGCCTGGGGCAAGGTAGCCTCAAAGATGGGAATCGCAATATTGACTACTTGGTTAATAAGATTTTCCCCCTTCCACCAGGATCCTTTTCCGATTTTGATATACTCGGTTGCTTGTCGGGGATCAATCGTGACACCAGTAACAGGCTCCAGATTTCGACTTTGCAGTTGTGGGGGTAACAGGATTGAGGAGGGCATCTCAAGGCGATTGCATGGGAGAATAAATTATGATACCATAAGACCTTGGCCGCGAGACTTCTTATGAATCATGTGCTTATTCTTATGAACCCAATGATGATATACACCATTATTCGCATGAAAGGTACATTCATCATGGGCACAAGGGATGAGGAGGCGCTCGCCTGGCGGTAAGGGAATGTCGTTCAGCCTTCCCGTAGGTAACCACTTTGGCATTCTTGGTTCAAGCTCCTTCCAACGGGGCAGAAAGTACTGCTGACAGTAGAATACGACCTCAGGCTTCTCATGGCCATCGATATAAATACCCTTTCGCACTTCCTTCCATTCAAATCCCAATTTCTTCAACCATCGTACCGCTGTGGAAGCAGTTAAACTCTGACTTCCTTTGATATGCTTATCAATTAAAGCTTGATAGATGCAGGATACACGCATCTCTGCATCATGGCTACTTGTGCGTACAGTCCAGTAATCGGTAACTGCTTTTGCCAGTCCTTGACCAGAAATATCTTATGAATTTCAAGCAAGAGAATTAGTTTTCACTTTATTTTCAAGTTAAGCCACAACGAACAAAGGATTAAGACACTCACTTTCACCTGGACCCTCAATGTACTCCCGAACAGTAATAAGTGTTCCCTCATCATTTAGCATACTTTGTGACTTTGAATGCTTTCCCCATTGGCTTAATACAATTGATCTTAATGTTATCCAGCTTTTTTCCCAACGAATAATATTTGCAGCCACATGCTTACTGCGGCCCCAGCCTGTTGCTGCATTGGGAGCTGCTGTCTTCCTTGGAAGTTCTGGATGTTTGAGCTGCCAGTTCATGAACTGCAATACTTGATAGTATCGTTCTAAATCTTGCAAACTATTTGAAAATTTCTTCTTTCGTCTTAAAACCCGTAGAATATCAGTTACTCCTGGTTTAAATTGTAACTATTAGTATTCTGTATGCCAAAGCATATTCATTTATGGTGTATAGAAATACTTTACCTTTTTTCAAAACCATTACTCTTATCTCTTTTGTAACCATAGGCCATTTCTCCTCCACCTCCTTCTGAATATCTTTCCAATCATTCTCCTGATGCTCTTCCACTCCAGGTTGCTCATCCTGTAATCTCTGCTTCTCCTTCGCCCTTTTGGCTCTTCTCCACAGAGTGGCCTTAGATGGCAACTTCTCTCCATTGTCATCCAGGTTGCTCTAGGCATGATTGGAGGACGGATTTACTGGATTATCTGTATTAGTAGGAACTAATAGCATTGCTGACTGCGACTCAGCCTCCTCTCCGATGCCAGGCAGTTCTCTATTGCAACTTCCAAGTTGACTAGATGAGGAGCCTGAGGCTGCAGCTTGTTCGAGGCACTGCGCTTTGCTTGGTCGTCCTCCTTGAGCTCCGATCGCACGTAGGTGTTTCCGTTTATGGTTTTGGCGAGGCATATTTGCTGCATATATGAAGCGTAATTCAATTAGGTAGTTGGTGTTCTGATATGTCGTGCTCACACTCTGTATCACAACCTTTTCTCGCATTTTTCTCACACCTATCTCCACAGTATGTTTCATCATACAGTAGGTACATTCTGTCCCTAATTTCACTCTCACCCAAAATTTCACTTTTGATTCTTGAACTACTTTTGCATACAAGACTATATTAAAAAGAAAAAACCACTGAGTTGTTCTTCTAGAAAATAGCTACATCTGCCTGGTTTTTTTCTTCGAAATTCCTTGTTGTCATTAACTAGTTAGACTTCGGGTTTGGCTGTTTTTTTGGGTCCGGTTTGAGCCATTTTGCTCTGTATAAAATCAATCCCTGGCCGTGTCGAGGGCGGGGCAGAAAAGGGAAACCCTGCCCCACCGCGCCCTGTAACGAACACTATATGCCTGTAATAGGCAGTGTTTCCCTTCTGTTTATAAATATATATATTTATTTGCTACAAAACGGGTTTGTATGAGTAAAACCCTTATTACTATGATGCAGGCCCTCTATACTGTTAGGTAAATATTTTGCAACTGGGGACGGCTTGGCATTAAAGATTATGTATGTAGGTTCAACTCCCATCAAGTTTATAGTTATTAGATATATTGTCAAGCCACAGTAATTATGAATTATATTTATAAAATATAGATACTCGTACCAAGGTTGTGGCTGGTTGCCACAACCTGCGGATGTTCCCATGCTCACAACCGGGGGCACTCTAAAGAGTGCCCGCTAGTCCAACATCACTTCACAGTCCAACATCACTTTGTGGCTCAACATTACTTTAAGCCTGACTCTTCATTTATGGCTCAATCTCAAGTTTAGCCTTAGTATTTATTTCTGACTCTAGAGTATATTATTTTTTGCCCTTAGATGAGATTGTTCGGCCTATTTTTAATAAGGGTACAGGTTTTATATAATTCAAACATAGTATAAGCCATATTATAATATTGAGCCACAAAGTGATGTTGGACTGTAAAATGATGTTGAGCCACAAATAAATAGTGAGGCTTAAAGTGATGTTGAGCCACATAGTGAGGTTGAGCCACAAAGTGATGTTGGACTGTAAAGTGATGTTGGACTGGCGGGCATTCTTTAGAGTGCCCCCGGTTGTTAGCATGCGAACATCCAGTGGTTGTGGCAACCAGCCACAACCTTGGCACGAGTATGATACATTATAAAAGTGCTGTGGCTTGAATATAGCAAAAATAACTATGAACTATCTTGGGATTGAACCATGGTCAATTATTTTAATTTGTGGCTGATTGCCAAGCTGTCCCCAGTTGCAAAATATTTACCTAACAGTATAGATGGCCTGTACCATATATATGGAGCACGCCCGACCTCAGTTCATTTTCATTTTCATTTTTTTTTAAACTTTTCGATTGATATTAACCTAAGCTAAACACAATTTGATTTGAATTGTTTTTTCTTTTTTTGGATTATCTCTTTGAATTACTGTTTAAGGTAGAGAAACTAGATGAAGTGCAAGCTATGGCAGAAAGAAACCTCCAACTACAGTCCATCCCATCCCCCGTAGCTAACAAAACTATCTTACTGAAACAAAGTTAGGCACCTGGGTAGTAGAAACTACCAAGAAGAAACAGGCCTGAAATCTTCCCAACGACAGTAATCCTTTCACTTTCGCAGACAAGCAACCTAGGAAATTAACAGAGTCCAACTGTAAACAAGAACGAAGACCCCTAAAGGAAACAAAATACCTTTGTGAGAAACTAACCTGAAAAATCAATTTAGCCAATGGCACAACATCCCATATCCCGGTAATCCAGAAGGGTACAGTGGTGGGCAGGGGGCAATTAAATCCCCAGGCACGATGAGGTGAAAGGATTCAAGCCGAACGAGGTCGGTAAGCTGATAGAGCAGGAGTGAGTGTGTGGTAGACAATGTAAATGGCTGGATCCTGCGGAAATCGTGAAGGTATGGTGACAGCAAAAGGGGTGTGCAGTAGGCTGCCAGCCAATCGACTGTCAAGAGGAGAGGTATGGAGAGGATTGAGGAGGGGAAGACCCAAGGACTAACGGAATCGTGTGCATGGCCATCTAGGCAGTTCTCATCAAAGTAAGAGTAGGGAAATTGACCATCCGACTGCTAGAGCAACTGTAGGCCTGTAGAAAGTTTCCCCCTACAGCAACCCTGTCTCCCAGCCGTATAGGGAGGTCAGAGAGAATTCCCAACCATGCAAATGTTAAGCGAGGCAGAGCAATAAAGCCAAGTGTGGCAAAATAAAAGCAGGGAAAGGAGAGGAACCATCACCAAAGATGGCAGAAGAGGAGAGAAGGAGCTCAAAGGGGTAGACCCAAATGAGCAGGGAGAGGAGGGAATTATTAAGACAAATTCCCACCCCCTGGCTTGGTCAAAGGGTGAAGTTGAGTCGAAATGAAAGTGGTGATGATTTCTCGTGGTGTTAAGATTTCAATCACCAGGTCTGTAGAGGAGACGGAGGATGCCTAAGCTAAATACAATACTACCGGCTTTTTATATCCATACCATAAATATTTGCCCCATAAAAAAAAAAATTGCTCAAGCTTCCCTCTCCTTATCCACGCGCGCCCGCAGACCAGGTTTTCAAGCACACTTCTCTACCTCCTTTCCTCTCACCAACACCTTCCACGGCTTCACCCCACAATACCAACACAACTCATTGATATCGACCAAACGGAGGGGTGAACCACTTGCAATGGGTGGTACCTCCCTCCCTGGCCCATCCCCCATGGAAACATCACTCTTCGGAAACCATTCCTCTGCCCCCAAATACCACTTCCTTGCCCCAAAATCAACACCCTTCTCCTTCTCCTTCATCTTCCCCACCTCCCTCTCCTCCTTCCACACATTCTTCCTCGCACCCGGCACCTCCTCCACTCTTTCCAACGCCTTCACCCTTCCGGACACCTCCAACAACCCACCCTCTATCCCCTCCAATCCCAACAAGATATTCCGATAAGTCTTCGACTTACCGGTATCCTTCATCAACTCATCCACCGCCTCCTTGACATACACGCACCCGCTCTTCTGCTTCACTGGCTGCACCGCTTCAAACTTCCTGACCGAGTGCCACTGTCCCCCCAGCCACAACCCATTCCTCATCAGCCTCACCGCCTCCGCCTCACCCCTCACAACACGCCTGACTTTTGGCAACCCCCGAGTACACCAGGTGAGTGTTGGAAAAGTGTCGACTTCTCCCCCACTAAACCTAACTTAGTGAGTCTTGGTGGGTGCTGCTAAGCGCCATGGGAAGCCAACTCCACTTACTCGAGTATACTAATGTAGGCTAACATACCTGATCTACCATGTGCGTGGGCTACCGCTCCTTATCAGTTGAACACAGTAGTGACTGAGAGGGGGCACATGACTCTAGCACCTGGAATCTCTCTTTGAAGGCAGTCGGCGGCAACCCCTTGCCCCGGTTGCTGTGTAAGACATCTATAGTAGGAGGATTAGCCTCACTAAACCTATGTGGGTGAACTTAGTGGTGCTGCGGGTTGTGTTGATCACTACTGGTGGTTCTTGCATGCTGGTTATTCAGATCCCCCCGCGTTCAAGAAGGTTGCTGCTGGGTGGAATAGATTTGCAAAATGTAACTTCCTGAGTTCCCCTATTTCTCTCCACCAACCCGACTTGCTACAGTGGCAGAAGGTAATACAGGGGCGACTTTGGGGCGCTGAAGGAGCTAGGTTTAAGCTCGCTGGGCTAGCTTCAGGATGGCCTGAGCAGGCATCTGGCGGAGATGCAGATCCCGATGGCCCAAAGGAGGCGAGTCTTGGGGACGAGTGGTGCTAGGTGAAGCTGTAGTTAGGTTTTCCTTTTTTTTTTTGGATAGTTGAGGCCTCTTTTTTAAGGGAGGGGTGGGTACCTCCAGTATTATGGGCTTCTACTGTGGGGGGATGGGATGTGAGAAGTCTACATGGGCCTTGTAGTGATTTGTTTTATTTAGAAGATTGCTGTATTTTGACCGCGGCTTTAGGAATCTATGGTGGATTTCCTACAGCCTCCACTGGTGGTACTTTCCAGATATACTGCAGGGTAGCCAGGATCAGTTTTGATAATTCTATCTCTTTCCTTCTTTCCCTCCAACACCTCCAAGAGACGGTAGAGGCGACGGGGGAGTAGCAGCAACCTAAACTGCCGTGTTCAAGATGGATCGTCAATTCTCACGCCGTGCTTCCCCCCCACCAGCATGTCTTGCCTAAATACATGACAACCCACGAGGATGCTGTTATGGGTCACATCTGCGTCCAAACCTGCCAGCCCGCGTGCATTTGGCTTAATTTTCGTGAGATGTCTATCAGGCTTGCCAAAAACAAGTAGTATAGCTTTCGATGTGATGAGTATGTTCATAAGTAGTAAATTGACACTGCCATCTCATCAAAAACGACCCAAAGTCTTTGCCAGGCATCCCTATAAACCACTCTTTCCTGGAAAATCAGCAATCTGGTCACCAAGCGACTCAATTAGTTGGTCCATTCGCGGAATTTGCCCTTTTGCATCCTCGCCAGAACGGTAAGTAACCTCGACCAGAAAGCATCATATCGTTAGAGCGTACCGGAGTTCCCTTTTGTCCCTCCCTCTTCCTTCCTGTCCCTCCCTGTCCCTTCCCTTACCGGTATCTCATCCCTCAAATTACCATCAGCAGTAGCAAATTCTCTCTCCCTGCTAGATATCGAACACAATTAAATACCGCCTCTGCAATCCCGGCTTACCTTACCCACGCAACGTTTCCTAATCCTGTCTAGATGGTCCTTTGCGAGAATAGTCTCCCTTAATACACCCTGAACAGCGTAGGCAAACCCATCAAGACTATCTTCTTGTCCCCCCTAGTTTGCATCTTCCAGTGGGCCCGCATATCGAGATATAAATACCTGCGCTTGACATCTTTCGTAGAAGTACATCTCATAGGCCACTTTCCGGCCAGTGTTTCAACTTTCTAGTCCACTGGGGGTGGTTCAACAGAGTAGTTTTCCTCAGAGGTTGGTTTAGAAAGTAGCAGGAGCTAAGTGACGTTTGCGAGCAAATATGAGAACTGCTCATTCGGCTCTGGGGTAACAACATACGCGAAAGAGTAACGAAAGACCTATTCATGTTGCTAGATGATTGTCAGATTTCCTGTTTAAAATTTCCTCAAGCACATCACAAGGATTTAAAAGGTAGGGGTAGCAGCCGGCGAAGCTCCTGTAGAAAGCTCAATCACCTGATTTGAAAGGTAAATTTCCAATGGATTCCCGCAAACTCTCCTGCAGAGCATTAAGCCAACAGAAACATTGACCACACATACCTTTAATATAGGCGCCTTGACTACCAGCCACTTCAAATGCCTAAAGCATAAGGAATCCAGCGCAGATACTGGTTTTCCTCTGCCAGCATCATCCCCGTCATCTTCCCCACTGCCTGTCGAGCTCCTCTCTCATTTTCCTTGCGTCGATACCAACTTTGTTTGTGAAGTCTGCTGTAGATCCGGACAGCAGGATAGGGATGTCATCTCCGCAATCGCCTTTAACGTTGCCTGGCCTGAAGTGGGAGGATTGCATCGTGATGTCAGAGTATGATATAGGGCAAAATCGCTTTTATAGGATCAAGAGGCTCCGACCAGAATGTTGGCCGACATTGTAAGGCTGAACTGCCCTAATTGTCGCGTCTATCGAGCAGCCTCTATCAGTATGACGGCACTTCGTATGCTGGCGCAGGAAGTTACCTCACGATTTCTTAGTGGATGGTTTTAGCAACAAGGTTCACGCACAATGGATTCAGGTTTCGGATTGGCACGTATGGCGACTGATCGTGTATAGTAGATATAAAAAGAGAGTAATAGAAACTATTCAGAGACAAAAAAGGGGGAAACAAAGAAAGAGGCTCATATGCTGCGGGGAACAGTAACAGAGACGGATACCAGATAACAGAGACGGAGAGCGATAAAAAAACCTATCGAAAGAACAAGTGGGCAGGACATCTCCTTTTAATAACTAATCCAGCTTCTTGCTTCTGGCACTTCCTTTCTACTCGCGTGCCATTCGAGAGGGAGTGAAAGGTGTCGGGTTGTTGAGACGTAAGGGCTGCTCTTTGTTTAGTGCTTGGTAGTGGTGAGACGTAGGAGTTGCTGGGGGTTGAATGCTTGTTGACAGTAAGACATGAGGGATTTGCTGTTAGAGACTAATATGTACAGTCAAACCCCGCTGTCCCGGATCTCAATAAACCTGATACCTCGCTGTCCTGTATGAATCTCCGTGAACTTTGAATTTATTTCCACCAAAGTCTGACCTCTTGTCCCGGATCCCTCGCTGAGCCGGACGGATTCTTCGGATTTTGGCCGTCCGGGATAGCGGGGTGCGACTGTATGGATAGTATGACAATTGAGGTTTGTTTTCAATGATGGTGAGCAGTCTAACTGGTCCACCTCGAACAGATGGCTATGTTACCCGGCTAGAAACTGAGTGCAGGTCCTTGAGCCTCCACATAATATATAGTGCAAAGAGACACAAACCGGGTCCTCAAAACAGGCCAAACGCGATTTTAA